>VXAY01001426.1:0-32851 GCA_013399855.1 Oxyruncus cristatus | reverse complement strand
AAGCCATCTGATGTAGTGTGTTTGTTTTTTTTTTTTTTTTTTTTTTTTTTCAGTCACAGATACCTGCTTGTTTTCACATGTATTTGCAGGATCTGAAGGCCACAAAGTCTTTGTAATTGGGTGTCTGCAATCCCTGACTGCAGTGTGCTTGCCAAAGCACACCTGGAACACTCATGCTTTTGTAACTTTCATTTCTTGTTTTTATGGTCCAGCAGCATTGCTCAGGCCTGTTCAAATGAGTTGGGAATTAGTAACATAAATATAACTTGTCCTACTTGATTTGTTCTTCCCACACACACATTCTGTGTCTCTCTCCAGCTGAACCATGCGTAGAAAAGGGAGTAGAGCAAGGAGGCAATGCCAGAAAGATTTTTACCCTTTTAGAATGAGCTGTCATACATTATGGAGAGCAAAAATAACCTGTGACCATCCTAGTGAGTGTACAGTGTATCTGCAAACACACTGTCCTACACTAGCATAGCCTGGCAAGAGTTACCATTAATTTTCACTGAACACCCTGTGTTGTTCAGTGAAACAACAACTGTCTGTGCCTTAGCACTTTAAAGGGTCCTCCCATGTACCTGCTGAGAGCACATCTAACCAATGTCAGATTAAACACCTCACAAAAGACCACTGTGTTTATCTGGGGATTTTGTTGCTGGTTCTAGTTGTTTTGCTTTTATCTTTTAAATAATTTCTGCCACAGATATAAAATTGGCCTAAGCTAGACTGCTTCCCTGGTAAATGGGAGTTCATGTTTAACTTCTCCAACCTGCAGAGCCGTGCAGCCTCTTGCCTCTCTGCCAAGTCTGTGTTATTCACTCCAAACCTCCCTGCCTCTCTCCATCCAGTGGAAACGATGCTGCAGCAACAAAAATGTGACCTTCACTTGCCCAGAAAAGGGGAGAGGACTATAGGAAAGCGCAGGGGCCCATATCTTGCTGTGGGGGCGTTGAGAAAAGGCTTGGAGTTGTGATCTCTGCTGTCTGGACTGTGAGTTTTCATTTGCTGTGTTAGCAATCAGAGCTCCAGGGAGGAGAGCAGATTTGGGTAACTTCACTCTCAGCAGGCGGGTTTCCCTGCCCTTCGGCAACTACGCACTCCCCATACATGGTCCGAGTATCTCAGTCTCTGCTTGGGATTCCTCTCTGGGACCTGGTGAATAAAACATAAGCATTACAGCCTCAAGTTTATAGGCTCCAAATTCCTTACTGGGTCTGGCCCTTTGTTACGCAAAGGTAGGGCTACATTACTTTGTAAGAGTTAAGAAGTGACAGATCCATTTGATCCATCATGGGAAGTGAGGATTTCATTTGTTATACTTCCTCCAGGCACTGCTTAGCTTAGTGTATATGTTTGGGGAGCAATTTATAACGAAATAAATGCTTATATTTAGTAAGTCCACAGCCAATGGATCTGTTAGTTTTAGTTCATCTGAGTAACTCTCTTTGCAGTATTTGCTTGGTTATTGTGCTCTTCCATTGAGAAGGAATGGCTGCATATTTCTTGCCATGTCATCATGAGTTGTGACTGACAAACCAAGTGACATGATTTATTTGATTACTGCCGTGCTTGTGAATAGCTCAGCACTGACAGCCTGGGAGGAAAAGTACCATTAAAAGCCCTGGGATAAGCATAAGATGGGTCACAACACTAGAAGGTTTTCTCTTCCAGCCCAGGCGTTGTGCCTCATTTCTGAAGTTACCATCCCATTGACTTATTTGCTGGGCTGTCACATCAGCTATAGCAATATTTTTGACACCACTATATTTCGTGACATTTGTTCCTTAAAAAATGGGAATAAGGTCACACTAAGCAGCTGTGAATAGCCATCAACTTTCAGTCACCACCAGCCTAGATGACATTTGAAACAGCAGCTTTGGTTGGGGATGAAAGGGTCTGTGTCCTACTAACAGTGCCTTCAGCCAGTCAAAAATGGAAGTTTAAGATGCATATTTAAAATTGCAGGAACAGCACTTACTATGAAGACATTCTTTGAAATACTGTCTAGAGGGCAGTAGGAGTGTGCTTAATTCTTTAATGTTTTTTAGTCTGAAAACTTAGTTTTTAAAATTATATTTCATATCTTACATAGGGTCCCAGTTAGTCCACAGAAAAAATATACTACTGATTGGTTTCACTGTAGCATTAGCTGAAGATACAATTTCCATTCACAGAAAAGCCTCGAATGGGGGTAAGTGATACTTTATTAAGAGTGTGTGTCAATATTTAAACGATGCCAACATGGGATCTACAAGCATACGGTGGTTCTGATAAACCATGGCAGCTCCTGTGTTACCTGTGCTCGCAGCCAGTATCAGTAAAGTTGAGCAAGAACTAAGAACCTGCAAATGTAATTAGTTTAATTGTATTAAATATTTATGAAAAAGCAAGGAAGCATCACTTTATGAGGTTAAAATAGGTGTGTTTGGGAAAGACAGAAAAACCCCAGTTTGTAAGAAAGAGCATTTTGAGGTGTCTTGCTTGTATCTCTAAATGCAGACACAGTGGTGGCTTGTAGAGAAGCATCTGTTGAGCATGCAAATGGTGAACATCTCAGCAGTTGTTTATTTGAGAAGATAACACTTGAAAGTGCAGCTACATATGCTCCCAAAAACCTTTCCTCAACCAAGAAGAAGTTTCAAATAAAAAACTCCTTTTTTTTTTTACATTATTTCCCAGTTTACATCACAGACATCGAGCTTTTGGGTTCCTTGAAACCTCAATAGAGAAGAAGCGTTTCTTTCTCTTCAAAATGGTGAGAGAGTAGTTTACTGCCTGGGTCATTTGTCTGAGTTGTACATTACAAAGCATGAGTTATGACTAATCAGAGAAAGCAGTTCAATATTATGAAACCAACCTTAAGAAAAATAATTGTCCCCTAAGTTTCTGTCCTTTCTTGAAATTTGAATTGCAGAAATCCCTTCTTAGAGCAAGAGTGCAAAACTCCTCAATTTATTACCGAAGTCAATATTCCAAATGATGTTTTATATCGTTTCTTTTCCTGCACTCATCTTTAGCAGCACCATAATAGCTGAACAGTTTTCCTAAATTTTAGGAAATACTGATCTTTACTCAACTATGGTATTTCTTATGGCTCATTCTTGTTTAACAGGACTGAAGAGGGGAAAACTTCATAAAGAGTAATTTTGAAATTCTTGTTAAATTGCAGTGAGTGTGCAACTAAACTGAGGTTTAATTACATTTTTAATTAAAGGAATAGCTATTGATTATGTCATTGAATCTATGTTGTAGCCAGCCCTAACAAACAGCAATATTACAAGAGATCATTAAACTCGTTGTTAAAATTCCATATTAATGAGAACAAGACTGGTGTGGATAAAAGGCACAGCAATGCTGGGTAGAAGAAGAAGATAACAAAGTAAAAAATACATTAATTTTTCAAATTTTGGTGAATGATGGTTTTAGGTCCTGTCATTATTTATTATAATCTATGGAATAAAATTAAGATGAAAATGGAACACTTTTTAAATAAGAAACATGGGTAAAGTTTCATCTTAAAGATGAACAGTGACTCAGACAATATTTCTCATGTGAAGCAGGATGTAATCTGTCGTATGCCAGAGACCTTCCGATTGCTCTGGAGCAGTCAGATCTACTACTCAGACCCAGATAAAGGGCAAATAAATGCCAGCAGTCAGAGCAGTAACAGCACAGGAGGACTGACAAAACCACGGGCAGCTGTGGTTGAGCTGGCTGCTGACAGCTCACCCTACATTCAACCTGCAGTTTTCCTGCTGCCACAGAGCTGGTCCTCTCCCAGGCCCATGGGGCAGATGCCTGGTGGTGGGTAGGAAGCAGTTTTCTGGGCACTGGTGATGGAGAGCACATGGGAAACCCCAGCTGCCCGAGTAAATCTGTGCAGCCCCGCTTTGTCTGGGCAAGTTCTCTGTGGGTGTAGGTGGCACTGTGGACTGGAAGGCCAGTTCTTTACCAACATCCCTTGGCTCAGGTGAAGTTGTTAGTTGATGCTCTCAAGAAAATGTGTTCTAAATTTGGTTTAGACTTAATTTGAATGATTTTAACCTGGAGGCAGTTTGTGCTGATCTTTTCCCTCCTTGTGCTACCACTTTTACTGCTGAAAGGATCTTACTGAAACATTTTGTTACATGGGAGTAGCCCCTATGGATAGGTACTGCAGAAGCCCATTGCTTGTGCCTGAAAAGCTGCTCTGAACAGTGAAGTCTACCAGGGAGATGGGGTAGATGATCTCATGGGTATTTCTGTTTCTGTCTGTTGCAATTTCTGTGCATATAAAGCCATTTTAATCCTTTCTATTCAAGTGCATTGTATGCACAGAAATGTTTTCTTAATGGTGACACAAGGCATGCAGCTACACGGGCAAGGTTATAGTCAGACCCTATGACTCAGTTGGACTAAGTTATTGTTTGAAATAGATCGTTTTAGAATTAAGCCTTTTTCTTTTTACCAGATTTTATAGTTGAGTATATTTTGAATGTTCTGGCTATGATGCCACTGGCTATTTTGTGAAGAGAACAAGAGGGTTGTACAGATATCAGCACCCAAGAATTAAGATGTACTAGAATGAGAGATATCTGTAACCTTTATTTGACCATGTGGTTTTATGGAGCATGATTCAGTCCTAGTGACTTTCCTTCTCCCATGACCTCTGGCTTTTTAAGTGTGCAGGATAAACAAGTGGCACAAATGTGGCAAGTGCAAAGAATGTGGCAGTGGCTGCTGAGCTGCAGAAATTGTGGGGAAATGTTTGGTAGAGGCATGAGCACTCTTTAAGAACAGAAAGCAATTTCTTGTGGTGAAAGCATTTTTCTCCCTGTATTGCTCCTATTATGCATGGTGGTTTTCTCACATTCAGAACCCAGATAACAAAATGTTTTCTGTGTCTAACAAGTAATAAATAGAGAAGAGTGGATTACTGAAATATAAACTGAGAGAGTCAGATATAAACCTCAAGACAGTAAAAAGGTTTAATGACCTGTAATCAGGATTTACCAATGATTTGTGCTTAGGTTATGGCATCACTGTTTTTTTTTCCAACACACAGGATATGTTTTACTTTACTTCAGGCAGGTCCCTGTTCCCTGTAACTGCTAAACTACAGGATGTTATGATTATAGATGTAGTGACACTGTTGTTGCAGAACCACTGCTGATAAATTATGGTGGGATGGCAGCTGTAAATACAACTTCTGTTGTGATTTAAGAGGGAGATGTGAAGGCGTATTGCCCAGATGCTTGATCAATGGTAAATAGGGCCAGAAGCAGCATGCTAAAACTTCAAAGTCCTTGCCGGATTTTGGGATTTGAAGTCATCGTTTCAAGCATTAACTCCTCCAGGATCAAAATAATCAGCTGCTCTGGTCCTCTCCTTCTCCTTTCTCTCCAGCCAAGATTTACTTACCTTTGCAAGCAGGAGCTGACACGCAAACCATTTTTTTTCAGTAATTTTTTTAAGATCCAAGAGCTTCTTCAGCAAGCTTCCAAGTGTTCAGTGTCTATTCGAGCTACAGAGCTTGTGGCTTTGTGTTTCCTGTGACCTTCCCATTCACCTGCATAATTGTCAGGAAATTTGTGGCCATTTGGAGCTGTGTGGTTGTGCTACTTAAGGCTAGAGAAACAATAAACCAGTCATTACAGATTAGTGTAATAACCACACCAGCAGCAAAATCAGCTATAATCAGGATTCATTTGATGCAAAAAGGACACATAGCTTTGGTCACTCAGCTCCTTGCTCTGTACGTGACAGTCCTGTGCAGGTAATACTCATATTGACTGATGAAATATCAAGAAAAATTTCAATATACAGTTGTTAACTTCACAGTGATTTTTAACCTGGCTCCTCTCAGAGAAACCCCACAAAAACTGATCTGAAGTCTGGTAGAAGCTTGGTTACTTTTTCCCTGAAATGAGAAATGAAAATAACTGCCTCCCCAAGGTCTCCCTAGGATTCAGAGTAAAAGGGGGCTTGTATTTGCATTGATACCAAGGACGAAATCAAGGTTGGCAGAGTGATGTGTGAATTTGCACACATACAAGGACTCAGAACATGGGTGAATATTGTTAATTAAACCAAGACATCTTTAGTCCTATTCAGTAAAAGGGACTTTTTCTTGGGTCTCTTTAATGTCACATTCCATTTACAATTGTAATAAATGCTGTAACTTGTTTCCCTCTCCCCTATCCCTCAAAAAATGACAGAGAGGAATCCTTTGCTAAGCCTTTGATAACGGTTCTTTCTTTTTGTTCCAGATAACTTCAAACAAGAAGCATTTGGAGAGCCTGAAGAATGATGGCAATGCTCTTATCCAAACTCTAGAGAGCCTGGCCCAAACTGCCAGGTGAGTTCCCTCAGGCTTCCAGGAATTTCCAGGGCTGAGAGCGCTCCCCTCCTCTTTTGTCTCTGATGGTCTTCTCCTGTAATTCTGTGCAGTAAGAGCTTCTCAGGTTTCTGTCCCTGCCCCCTCCCCGAACTCTCTCCTCCAAAGTGCTCTCATTCGGCGCTTTCGGCGTGCTTTGATCCTTTGATCCCCAGCGGGGTGAGCCGCAGTGTGCGGCCCAGTCCGGCTCCGTGGGTGTGCCTTGGCGATTTTGCGGCTTGCTTGTTTTTATAAATTTATTATTTTATTCCAAACACTTGGTCTCTATAACCGGATACCTGTCAGTGGTTCTTGGCAGGGTGGGCTGGATGCACAATGCGACGTTTGTGCCCTCTTTTAAGGTTTGGTGTTTGGTGCACTTGCCAGCTGATTCCTTTCAAACATGCAGCTGAGGAACAGAACTGCTTTTGTTTAAGAATACCTGTGGCCTCTCCGAGAAGGCACGAGACTTAGGGGGATGCCGTGGCCTTCTCTGCATGAACAGAGGTGCTAGTCCCAACAAGTTGGCCAAACCTTAGCTCATCTCCCATAGACTTTGCCTCATCTAATCCCCTGTGGACATATGAATGAATGAATGACTGTTCTCTGCCCCTCAAAACAAATTTTACACTTCTGCTGTGGACTGTTAGGCTTCATTGCACTCCTGGTTGGACTAAAATTCATAGAGAAGTTGTAGTTTGTAAGTCAGATTTTGAAGCACTAAGATAATCCTTTCAGTGCCCTTTGTTCTCCCAAATGCAGGCTTTTGGGAAAATTGGCTCCTCAGCATTATGTCAGTATGTACCGTGTGTTGGAAGGAAGGAGGGGTGTGGGCACATGTGGATAGGAAATACTGGGATGTGCTGAGAGTAAGAAGATGCACACTGGGGACTAACCAAACCTGTTGAGAACAGTCAGTATCGCTCTCACAGACTCAGCTGCTGACTCAAAGGTTTTTGTATGACACATTAAATTATCTAACTAAAATAAAGCGTCAGCTCTCCCCGAGGGAGACACGGGCACCACCACTGGAGATGATAATGGAGGAAGATGGGTTTTCTTCTGTTAGAACCAGCTTTGATTCTGTTTTGTAGCATTCCAGCATTAGATGCACTAGACAGCCCTGTCACTGTCTTTGCTTTTCTGGCTTCGTCAATAGTCTGTTGTAGTCTATACATTTCTGTATGCAGAAACCCACATGCTATAGAGTCCAAATAAACAGCACTCACTCTTATTTAACACAAGATGCTCAGTAGATGAAATTCTGGCTGATGCCACTGAGGAGTGTTTTGATACCTTAGAGTGAACCAAGTTCCTCTGCTGTGCTGAGCTCCTGCACTGAGAACTCACTGATTTCATTTCCCCTCCTCCCCTTCTTTAGGGAACATATGTCCCTGTCCGTTTGCCTCCAGAAGAGACCAAGACCATTACAGCCTGAATCTTGGGGCTGTAATGGACTCAGACATGGATAAACTGGCAACAGGCAGGCAGGCAGGAGAAGCCTGGAGTTAGCAAGCTTTATCAGACTTAGTTAAATGGCCATTTGTTTATGGAGGGCATGAATATTTTGCCTTCTCTTCAGATTCCCTTATGTTGCCATGTTTCCTTGTGACCTAATAATCTCCTAACCTGTGCTTTGAACCTGGTTAAGGAGCCTCCCTGTGTCTCATGCAGAATTGGAAATGTTTTAGAGAAGGCTACAACAAAGATCCTGGATGTAAGCCATCCTCTGAGTAGTCTAAGCTCCCATGCCCTTCCACCCACATATTACCACTGAGCTGAATTGATTGAGGAGTGGTTTTGCTTTGCTCATTTCTTACAGACAGGTTTCTAATCTCTCACTCTTCCTAAGTGTCAGAAGGGAGATTCCAGCCAAGTAGTCACATGCCAAGAGGAGGGCACTGCTTGGATTGTAGCTGCTTTTGGTGCTCTCCTGCTGCCCTATAGCCACCATGGATTGTCAAACTCTCTTTGTGATGCATCCTCAGCTCATTGCAACAGGTAGTTTTAAGAGTGACAAAACCAACCCATTTTGCTTAGTAACCACCTGGAATAAAATCTGCAGTTTAAAATGTGGGCTTGTAGCCATTTGTCAGTGAAGACAGTTGCCAAGATGAATTTAAATCAGAAAATTCAGTTATCTGAAACAAACTGCTGCTCCTTAAGACATTGGCTTACATAGTATGAACTGATCATTTGGATTTCCTGGCTAGCTGTTCCCCGAATTGTGGAGTAGCATCAGTAGGTATTGTCATTAGCAGCAACCAGGCAAGTTGCAGATTGATCTGCTACTGTCCTTTCTAAGCTAAAGATGGGGGATGGGAATCTATAAAAAAACCAAAAAGACGTTTCTATGGACAAACAGCAATATGTTAGAGCCTCTGTTCCAATGCTAGAAAAAAAATGGTGTTTCCAGAAGGAAAACTTTGGCAAAATACATGTGCTAAAACCTTAGGTGAGGAAGCAAAGGGCCCCAGCATTTATCTCAAGCCTGCAGTGCTGTGGGTGGAGGGGCAGTCCATCCTTCTTGCAGGAGGTGGGCAACACCTGGAGTGGAACTGCCTACCTGTGCAGAGCAGCGCTGCAGTAAGAAGGCTGTATGTGTGAAAACACATCTTTCTGTCAAGCTGGGAATGTGTGTGTGTGTGTAGATTCATGTGAGGCATGCTAAATTATATCTTCCTTTTTTTACAGAGTTTTAACAGAGGAGGCTGAGTGAGGTAGCAGTGACTGGGAATTTGAGATGAAATTAATTTCTACACAAGATTTGCAACAAGGCAGAATCACTAGTTACCTGCTACTGCTTAACAGAAAAGTGGACATAGATTGCAGCTAATGGCTATTCAGAATTTATAACATACATAAAGGCAAATGTGGAATTTGAACAATACACTTTTTCCCTGAGAATGTCTAATAGATGTTACTGTTTTTAATTCCCAGCTCTCATGCTGATGTTGCTGTTGCTTCCTTGGCATTTGAAATTCTGAGAACAGTGGGACGTGAAAATATCAAGACTACCAAGTGAACTGGTTTTGACTGGCCCACCAAAATGTGCAGGTAGTGTGAACTGCTCAGCACCTCAGTCCTGCAGGAGCATCTTCAGATGAGCTGAGCAGATGTAACTAATTTAGCAAGATGAGTTGTAGCATATGCAGGAATTTGGGAGGGTTCAGGAGGGGAGGGAAGCTGGTTCTAGGGGGTGGTTTGTTTCTTAAACCCCTGTAAAGATGAATTCTTGGTTACTACTTTACCTTGTTGGCATTACATTATGTAGTTCAAGTATCCGACGTTTTGAAAGTGTAAATTGAATAAATAGTACAGCTATTTCACAAAATAAGTGTTTCGCTATCTTAAACTGCTATTAGAGATGCTCATTTATCTTTTGGACCAGGTGACTGCCCTGGCTGTTTATTTTAAGGGGTCCCCTCATGCTTGTGACTAGCACTAGAAAATACCTTTCCATCAAGACAGACAATATTCTTCACCTCAAGCAACCAGAACCACCCCCTGTGATCACACAGAGGCAGTGTATGGATGATACATATTACCAGGCTTTAACCCAGTAGCATGAATTTTTTGTGTGTGTGCCCCAGTCTTTCCTAGTTTCCTGCACAGCTTAAACTGCACTGGTGGACTGTCATTGTCAGCTGCCAATGCTCCTGGCTGGAGCTCTTCTTTGAAAACAGGTGTGATGATGACCCTGGCAGTTTGGCATATCCCCGTGAAAAGCTGGTACCCTAGGAAGGGTCCCTTAGAGCTTGCAGATACCAGTGTGTAAAGAATTAGTGTTCCTCCACCTGTGCTGTGAAGACCACTTCTTAATGTCTGTCAGTGCAGTAACTCCATGTTCCCACTGCACCTACCTAACACAGGCGCCTGTCGGGAGTTGCTGCTCCACCACCTGCTCTTGGACAGCCCAGTTATCCACAGTAGATGGAGGCAAGCAAGGCAAACACCCCTGGGTGAACAGCTTTCACTCTGTGTGTTTTAAAGGAATCATTTTCTCATATTACTTGAAAATATCACTGTGCACCTTTCATAGCTTAATAGCTGGAGTTACCAGGAACAGGGAAAGGTTCAGTGGTGGCTGTTATCTGCCGCAGTGTTTTACATTAATGGTCTTCTAGCACGAGCGCAGCAGAGAGCAACAAAGCGTGTTACTGGGTGAGACTTTCCCCTCTGCAGCTGCAGTACCTTTGCTCTGCAAGTGAGAGGGGGAGTGCTCGGGTGTGTAGTTCCCTTCAGCTCTCATCACGCTGAGCCACGAGCCCCTGCAGCCAAGGCCCTCTCTGATCTCCTGCCGGCAAACTGCTGCCTGAGGTGGAAGTGACTGGGAGCATTTGCTCCCGCCGAGGCTGGTGACAGCTGCACCGTGCAGATGTGCACTCTGTGGCTGAGCTGGCACTTGCAGAACGACTTTCCCACTTCCAGCCACACAGGTGCTGCCTCCAGAGGAGTCAGTTTAACACAGGTCTTATCTCACACAGTAACTGAAGACTGAGGACACCTGAAAAGGGGTTTAAGCTCCTGAACCAGCTGACAGCTTGTAAGCAAAGGATCATCTGACCCTGTGACAGCACACTGCCGAAGGGAACTGAGGCAAAACACCGTTCTCACTTTCTGAAGCCCAGAAGTGAGTGTGGGGCTGGCAGGCCAGGCACAAAGGGTAGTTTGCTAGGCTAGACCTCTCCCACACTGAGGAACCTGCCAAAGCAAAGCAGCAGCAAGTCAAGGGGAAGAATACTGCCTCAGAGGACTGCAATAGGAAACCTCCAGGCTCCAAAGGGTAACTATTTCATAGTGGGATGAAAGAGGAAATGATTCTTGACTCCCTCCTCTGAGGTACTTAAGCGATTGTAAAATTCCAGGATGATTTTTAGGAGACTTGTTAACACACACAAATATACTTTGTGATCTGAAATAATTTGACACAGAGTGAATTAAAAGTTTACTTTAATTTTGAACCATTTTATAACTGCATTTTTCTCATGAAGCATCTGTATCACAGCAGGCTACAATAACTTTGGGATAAAAGGCAACTGGTAAACTGTCCAATACAAGGTTCCAAATAAACAGTTCTTACTGGCCCCTACCCAGACATATCCCAGATAAAGTTTTTGATCAAAAACATGAAATAGATCCACCTGCTTATTTTAAGCATATTAAAAAGGAAACTAATTGGACCATTTCTATTTGTCTAGTTTTTTATACAAAAAGGCTACACAATGTTACACTTTATTCAGAATACAGTTAGAGCGATTATGAATTAGTGTTCTACACCTTTACTCAATCCTTAAAAATTAGAAACTGCTGTAGCATATTCACTATAACTTAATACTACGAGAGACTTTAAAAAAAACTAACAACAATTACTGCAAAAGGAAAGGCTACTTCCAAAGCAAGCAAGGTCAGTACCATTACAGAGATTTAAAAAAAATAATAAATTTTTAACAAGCAAGGCTAGGGTTTGATAAATTCCATCTTGCAACTCATTCTTGTGCATTCTTCGTTTCTTGAATCACTCCCAAAATCCATTTGTATTATTACTCCTCGACCAAAAAGGACCAGAACAAAAAGTTTACTTCAATTGTTCCCATAGGAAACTCAGCTTGGTTAGTGTGTCAGGCACTTTCTGAGATACTAGCCCACCCCTCGAGCCCTCTCAGCAACTCTACAGGCCAATCAATGCAAGTTCACTCAGATGATACAGCTGCAAAGAGAAAAAACACAGGTGTCAGTGTTCCCGAGTCATAAATGGCTGTTCTAACACATGAAGACTGCATGAAGCCAGTGCACAAGACATTACAGTTAATTACTTCCACACTTCACGGCAGAAGTCAGTTTGGAGTGTGCTGATCGAGTGTTTGCAGAGCATTTATGCACTATTCTGGCACACTGGGACCCAATTGAGCCAATCCCTCCCTGCCAACCAAGTCCTCAGTCCAGTCAGCTGTTTTTCTCTTTTTTTGTTTTTAAATTCAAGGTTGGAGCTTCTTACCTAAAGGATGATTTACAGGTCAGTATCGAACCAGGCCAACTGATTACTGTCACCTGGAGGCAGCCCATCCATAAGGTCCTGGGCATGGCCAAGATCTGGCAGACCATCAACTGGGTAGTCAGCACCAGGGTGGTGGCCACCCATTTCATGTTCCATCATAGGGTCCATACCCAAGGCATCCTGACCGTATCCGCCAGAGTGGAAAGAACGGTAGCTAGGATCTAAGAAAGTTAAAGGTGGCAGAGGGAAAAAAAGCATAATGTTAACAGATGTTAGATGCATCAGAAGCTGCAAGTATCAGTGTGTGAGGAGATCATGTAGCCATCTAATTGTTTTCTAGTTCAGCCAAGTTCAACACAGTCTGTTGCCTGCCCTTAATGGCTATTCCATTGTTTGAAACAGCCTTCCAGTATGATTCTGCAGACAAAGCACACTGCAGTCAGAAGCACGAGCAGTTTCCAGCCAAGCCATTAGTCTGCACAATCAACGGTACTAAAATTCAACAATACTGCAGCAAAACCAGGCTCCAAGACTGTAGACTTGCTTCTAAAAGACTAGTCAAAAATAGCTCAGAATCCTTAGGGATAGGCTTGCGTTCAAGTCTATGGACACTTACAGACTAATGCGTTCAATAACAGCTTTGTTGTTTTAAAGAAAAACTGCACTATTGGAATTGTCAAGTCCATTTGTAAAGAATTTAAAAGATTTCTGTAAACAACAGCTCAGCGGGAGCTGTTCCCACAGGACTCAGACAAGAGACACCAGTGTTGCATGTTCATACAGCTCCCATTTCAGTGCTGCCACTGGTGTTGCAGGAACTGGTTATTTGAACTGGCAGTTCCCCATCTGCCTGTCAGTTTGCAATACCTTGCTGAAGAGAAAATTCACTCTTCACTCGTTTGCAGTTCTCCTTTAAAATCTTTGACTTGACTTCATCCAACTTAAGTTTAGTCAAGGGGAACAGCAGAGACCTACCATCTGGGCGGTATCCAAGAGGTTCTCCCTGGGCACCAATATCGAGTCCAAGATCTGCTGTCTACATGTACACAAAAAATGACAAAACAGTTTTAGCATCAGGTCTTTCAGCCAGCACTAGTAATTCTTGAGTTTAAAAGTTGTGAAGCACATCCCAAGATCCCTTTGAGCAACTCTTCTGCGATGAGCACCACAGCACGGTACTGCTGTCAACATGAAATGCCTTTTCAGCTAAGCATCTGCATCTAATATAGGTGTAACAAGCAACATGAAATAGCCAGATTTAGGTACAGGAATCCACAGATCACTGGAAGGAGGGTTCCGTTTGGGAAGGAAAGAGATGGGGCATGTCTGGGAACACTGCTCAGGTACACCTGCCCAACTCCTGCAAGTCAGCTGTTCGGATATTCCCAAGCCAGCAACAGAGCTTTTAAGAGTTCTGAAGGAACCTTTCCCATTTGTTCAATTACAGAAGTAATTGACTGTCTGCAGAGCAATTGCTTACCTTCAGTCTCAAAGAGATATTCAATTTTAGCTTCTCCACCCACCCCCCCACCAATTCCTGTGGTAGATACAGGTTTTAGGAAAACAGAGACGTAAGCACTAAAAAAGTACAAAGGGTTACTGTCCTTTAAGTAGTAGATATGTACAAGATAAGACAAGTGAGAGGCTTCTGAATCTAAAGAATCTGCAGAATTACTGAAGCCTTCCCTCTACCCCTTGCACACAGTTTGTTTTCAGCCTCAATTCACTGTATAGTTTCTTTAAAAGTGAGGAAAGGCAATGTGTGATAATCAGCCTGCAAACATATTCAAGTCTAAAAACTCAGTTCTAAGAGGACAAGTTGCATCCCCCCTTCAAGATTACTAATCCTACACTGTTGCTTTGACAGAAGCCTCACATGGTGTTTTATATTATGCTTCCCTCATATCACTCATGTTTCTATTTTTGCCTCCAGAGTTCATCAGGCTTTGACAAGCAGCACAGAAAAGTACAAAGTTCTTGTATACAGCTTTGCACACTAGCACACTTTAGCACCAGCAGAGAATGGACGCTTCCTATCTGCAAGAGCAGAAGCATCTTGAAGGCTGTTTACCACAGATTCACTGAACCTGAACACGTAGAGAGTCAAAAAGGTACAGTCATACAGCTGTGTATAAGACTGGGCCTGTATCACTGAGGGCATCTGTACTTCACTAGTGGAAGGAGAGAGGACATAGAACTAAGGTGTCCCCAAGGAACCATTAGCACTGAAGACATGACTCACCTCGTTCCAAGCCATTGGCTCAGTCCGGAACAGAGAGCTTGTCAATTCAACTGAAAGTCGCTTCTTATAGTCCTGTGGTTTGTCCTCAGACATTCTGAACAGCACTGCAGCTGCGTATGTTGCTGTCAAAAGGAACAGTGATTTTAGCAGAGGTCAAGACTTCTAGCAACTTTTCTAACCTAAGTACGAAACCTGTCTTTTGTCTTTTAAGTTCACTTACCAACACCCTCATTCCTAGAATGAAGCAGTTCTGTTAAAGGGGCAGTTGCACCTTCAGCTTCAATTGCTTCAGCTGCTTCCTTGTCTTGAGCCAGTTCACAAAGTACACCAGCAGCTACTCTCTGGATATTCTCGATGGGAGAGTACAACAACTGCAACCAAAACACATGAGGTTCTTTAGCTCTTTTACTTGAAACGAGGTCTTCAGCACACCCTGACTTCACAGTTCTATCCGGACACATAAGAGCCATTTTACTTCTTTTCCTAATATGTACTACAGTGTTGTCTTGTGCTCTTACTTACCTGCACAAATAGTGGAATGGTATTTAGACCCCTGATTACGATTCGATTATGAACGTCACGTGCAAGAATATGCAGGGCTCCAGTGCAGCCCTCGACAATTTCCTCCATACGCACACCCTCCTAGTTAGGGAGAGAAAAGGCATTTTTTGAAGTTGAGATATTGCACGCTCTCAAAAGACTGGCAAAAAGCCAATCACCCTGTTTCAACAAATCAACCAAACTTGTCCCCTGAACATAGCTGCTGCACGCACTCTCTGAGCTCTAGTTGCTGCCCTTTCCCTAACAGGGCTCATAACCCACCATCTACTGCTGGTCTTCAAACTTAACATTCCTGCTACGAGTAGATCCAACTGAATTCAGTAAGTGAAGCATCTCAGTGGAACACCTCACAGTGTTTTCTATGATGAACTTCATGTCTAATAACACCATCTCTCTTTCTTCAACCTGGATTAGCTTGGCACATACTAAGCTGGAAACAGTGCTTATGAGTAACAAAGAGGTCCCTTCCTGTCTCTGCACAAATTAACTATGCTCCTGTACTAGTAGATGCTGCTTTCACTTGCCCATGCTAAGAAAACTTCTTTGCTAATGTGTTTAACAGGATAAAAACAATCAAATTGAGACTGATCTTGCCACACTGACGTGGCACCCAAACAGGTAGCAAGTATGCAGCCTGCACAACTTCTCAGTACTTTTACAGCTCTAAGCACCCTTGACAATACGCAATAAGCTGTGATAGCATTCTTAAACCCATTCTTCTGAGAACGATGAAGCAGTACTGGTTTCCTGGTAGAGAACTACTTGCCTTGACAGAATAGGCAGTACTCTGTGATCTACAACACTCAGAATTACATGCTCAAGAGGTTCTTAGTAACATAAGAACCAAGGTTTTGGCATTCTTGTTTATTTAAGAAAAATTTCAGGTCTGCCAAGAGAGAATTGTCAGCACACACAGAATAATGTGAATGAGAGCAAATAAGACAACAGCTCTTTAGACCAAGCAATACAGGGCTGAGGGGCACTGACAAGTGAGGGGTTTGAGAGACAGCCTTTAGAGATGTTACATCAGTGGTGGCCACTTACCACGAACTGCTGTTGTGTCCCACCCATGGACGTGCGTCGCTGGGTGTCTTGATGTGCTCTAACCAGCAACTGCACTAGCCTTGGAATAGCACCTTGTTCACGCAGCGGGGCGTGGTTGGCAGGACAGAGAGCCAAGTTGCGGATCAGGCCAACTGTAGCCTGCAGGTGAGAAAGGGGGTGCGGAATAAAAGAGCGCAGTGGGTATGCACTTACTCTCAGCGATTCTTCTTTGAATCAGTTGATTTCAAATGCTTAAATTTCTAAGAGACAACACTAATTTGCTCAAATGAAGCAACTTTCCCATCAGGCAATTCCATTCCCCAACACCTTGGAAACAGAGTATTTTTCACATTTAAAGTAACATTTTAAAAAGCAACAGTTTTCAGTGCTGACAGCTGGTAACCATTATTTACCTTGATCAAAGGCCAGTGTGAGGGTGGGTGCAACAGTTTAACCACCACTGGGAGTCCGTAATGGAGACGTACTGCATTCTGAGCCATCTCTGCTTCTTGGTGTCTGCTAGTGAGGTGACGGAGCGCACAGATAGCGGGTTCTGTGATGTCTTCCCTGTCCCCAGCCCGAAGAACTGTGCGCACAAGAGCCTCAATGCCTCCAACCTGGCACACCATCATCTTGTTCTTGTAATTGTTGCAGGTAAGGTTAGAAAGGATGCCAGCGGCACAAGTCACAACATTAATATCATCTGACCCTAAAAGCTGAACAAGAGTTCCCAGAAGGCCTTCCATGCCTTCCTACAAAAAAGAGAGAAGGAAAAGTTAAGTCTTTCTTCTCTTCTACTATGTTGACTTCTGCTCTTGATCCCTCAGAAGAGCCATTTACCTGCTTTGTTGCAGCATCTGACAGATTCCTCAGAGTCCAGAGACAGTTCTGGACAAGACGCTGGCTTGGATCTGTGAGGTGGAGTCCCAAAGCTTGCATCCCACCTAGAAGATGGTTCAGATTTGACAGCATTACTCAGATGTGACACCATACTCTGATGCGCATCTTGTGTGCAATCAGGCCCTTTTCTTCCTTAGGGTCTGAGTGCATATCTCACAAGGTGTTTTGGATCCCTCTTGTCATTAGTATTGTTATATGACTAGGCCCTTCATCACACAGGAAAAAAACCAACCCCCCAAGTCCTCTTTGTGACACTGGGCTTTTTAAATCTGTGCATATTTTAAGGGGACCATTCTGACAACATTCAACCACTAAAGCCACCCAGCTAACGAAACAGTAGAATTACTTAAAACAGCCATCCTTTTTTACTTCTGTATACTAAGGGCCTCCAAAACTAGTTATGGACTTAAGGACCAATCCAAGTTCATTTTTTGATGCTGGCAGTTTCTGTTCTTGGTGGAATTAACTGACCCTGAAGTACTGTATAGATTTTTAAGCTCCCATGGGTATAAGGTACTTACCAGCCTCAACAATAGCAGGTTTGTTGCTGGAGCAGACTGACAACACCTTCAGCACCCTACTTGTGGTCCACAATAGTTTCTCATAAGTATAGGTCCTCATTATGTTTACTAAAGCCTGGGGTCCACCACTTGCCAGAATAATCAGCTGAAAGACAGCAAAAATAACATTTATCTGTCACTTCCTACGCATGTCAGCAGGTAGTAAGTGTTGCTGGCTTACACCCCTCAGAGTTTACAGATCCCTAGAAAGCCATTCCCATCTTCTGATGTGGTCTGTAAGTTTTACAGTCTCACTATAAGCACAATGGCATCTCTGCAAGATAATTCCTGCACCCCTCACCTCTCGCAAGGTCAGGACTGACTGGCAAAAACCCCACATGCGGCTGAAGGTTCAGAACGAGGTCAGTACACAAGTGTCAGGCCATTCATCACAAGTTTGCTTGTTTTAAGTAATGACAGAGGCACCTACCTTGCTTTCTTGATTGCCATAAGCTAAGATCTGAAGGCAGTCTGTTGTGATGGCCAAGAATTTGACGTTTGTCTTATTGAGCAAGGCCACCATTTTCTGCAGCCCACCAGCCAGACGGACAGCCATTTTGGCTCCTTCCTGATGTAACAGGAGATTGTGAAGAGTTGTAATGGCATAGAACAGCACAGAGTCCACTGGGGACCTAAAGAAGGGAAAAACCTCATGAGCACCTGCTCCTACCAAACCCAACCAAAAAGCAAAAGAACTGTCTGAGTAGTCACATACCCAAGCATTTTAACCAAAGCAGGGATGCCTCCTGACTTGAAGATGGCCAGCAAGCCTTCACGGTGATGTGAGAGGTTATGTAGTGTACCTGCAGTACAACGGGCTGTTTCCACATCGTTTGTATTCTGCATGGTACGTACAATGGCAGACACCATTTGAGGGGATCTCATAATAGCATGGCGAGACGCTTCCTTTTTGGATAACTGATGAACCATAACTGCAGCCTTGTTCACCACCACCTAACAGAAATATATGAAGAAAGCTTTTAGTTTTAAGGCCGTTGAAGCCATCCAACAAGCAAGCTGCACCGAGCCAAAGAAAATGCTTACCTGGTCCTCATCATTCAACAGTTTGGTCAGTTCTGGGATTGCACGAGTTGCAAGTTCAGCATCATCTTGGTAGTTAATCAAATTAACAACAGCGTGTTTTAACATCTGGGATGGCTCAGCCAGGCGTTGCACATTAGTTGGATGAGCTGCATCAAACTGCGTGGATGGGATTTGCATTCCTTCATCCAGTGTTTCAGGGAACATAGCTGCACGCACTCTCTGAGCTCTAGTCATTGCATACTGGCCATCAATATCTGAAAAACAAGGTAAGTCATTACCTCAAACTAGGAATAAAAAGCTCATCTTCTAGATTGGCAACAACTATTTAGTTTCTGTATCATTGAACTGCATGTCTAAGCAAACCAGTCTAATGGAAAAGGCCTTACCAGCAACTTGCTCCTGGGTAAATGACTGAGAGAATCCCTGCTCCCACTCATACAGCACTTGTGTTGTGTCCACATCTTCCTCTTCAGGATTTCCCTTGCCACTCAAGGACGGAGCAGTTGTTGTGGCACCGGAATGGATACCAGAGTCCAGATATGATTGTTGCTGCCAATGACTGACTGCTGCTTTTCTGTCTGGCTCCATTGCCATATCCAGCTCCATCAAGTCAGCTGTAAGAAATCATTGTTGAACAATTAAGTTTAGTTCAATTACTTCAGCATGTGTTAATCCTACAAGAGATGACACAGATTTTAAATTAAAATAAGCTGTTATAAACAACTACCGTAACCCAGCACTGCAAGTGAGACGACAATTTTAAACAGAGGCTGCTTCACTTCGAGCCAGTGCAGACACCTAAACCTGACAAACAGGTAGAACAACCACTGCTGTTGTGACTGTCCTGATCTACTGCTTAAAGGTTCCTTTTTCCACATACTGTGATTATGTACTTGACTGTACTTAAAGGAACCCAAAATGCTTACGACAACAAACTTGTCTGCAGGTTTGATTTCCCGGGTAAGGTATTAATTACTGTAGTAGAGCGGACGTTATTCAATCCAAGGGACTTTGAAAAGTTAAAAGAGAGGAGGAATAAGGAGCCTGCTAGATTCTAGTAACAGAAATTGTAATGCATTATATACCTTGAGTTGCCATCTTCTTTGTTATGCTCCCAGAACTTTTTCCTGCTCCCTTTCAGAGATCCTAAAAAAGAGCAAAGTTAGAACTTATTAAACATTAATCAGAGGTAGTAAGACAGGACTTCACATCAGAACACTAGAATTGCAAACTAAGACTTCCCACATTTCATTACTACAGTGAGTATACTCAAATGCTAATCAGTAAACCCCCATGGACAGACATGCAAAAGAACATTATGTAGCACCCAGACCTTTTCTGTCAGACTATATGTAAGATATATTCTCCTCTTAAAGCTGCAAAAGAAAGAGCTGAAGACTGACCATGATGGAGCTATTTTTTTACCCTTCTATCCTTGCATAAGATGAAGTCCAGACATTAAATTCCACAGCTTGGACATGCTGCAAAGACAAGGGCTAAATGTCAGACTTTCTCATTTCCTTCAAAGATAAACTACTCTTGAGATACTAGAAAGACTGTTTGATACAGGGCTACAACACGAATTTTCATGGAAAAAGCTGAAACAAACATTTAAAGCAAGCTGCTCTTATTTCAGTGGCACGAAGACTACCTAACTATTAAATTATAACTATTTAAGCACCTCCTCCTTTACCCCTTTTCCTGTACCACAAGAAGAAAGATTTCTTCCTGCACAAAACTCTTCCTTGAAGTTAAAACTGAAAGTTGAACCAGCCTCATTAAGAAAACAGAAAACTGTTGTCCTTTAGTTACACACACATTGAGTCAAACTCACTTTTATTTTTTGCACAGAAAGCCAAGAAATTGGGAGCAGGAGGCTGAAGTATGATCAAATGCCCTATCCAAATTTTCAGCATGCACCTCCATTTGATATCACCAAGTAGCGTGGAAGTATTTGTACCATAAATCTGTAGTTGTCTCTTCACTAACCCAGAAAGAGAAATACGAGGCTACAGCTCCACAATGGGTCACTTATTTCATTTGCTCCCCTTCCCTCCCCCTGCCCCGGTCCAACACTGTTTTCAGCACAGACACAGAGCTGGTGACAGCCTATCCTGGGAGCCAGCCAAGCAGAAACATTTGTAGTGGTAAGAAGCGCAATGAGCAAAACCATCTCTTGCAGCAATCAGCTTTCAATGTGCCTGTCAGGTGTTAGAGCTGTGCTGATCAAACATTCCTGGACAATGAAGTAAAGGCAGGCCACTAATCTCTTTAAAGGACAGGTCTGCAGTACTGTTTGTCAGGAGAACAAAGTCCATTTGAAGCTCTAGTTGTGTAAAGACAGGTTTCCCAGTTTAAGTTTCCTTCAGAAGTACTTTTTAGAAAATCATAATTAAACAAAAGGACAGGCCTACAGTTTTAAAGTCTTACTGAATAGGTGAGGCAACTGTGAGGCAAACTTGCGTTTTCACTGTCGCTGAGCCAGCTGCAAGATACTCCAGCAGCTCCTGAGCAATCTTGTTACTTTGCTGTACAAATGCCAATGTTGTTTGTCCTGACTCTGCATTCCCACAACTTCTGGCAGCAACTCTTCCCTTGCTCTTTTAAAATAGACAGTAGATCTGCATCTGAAGCATTAAGCTGATATAAGACATAACACAACACACAGTAAATACTGTTAGGCAGTTGGAAATGCTTAGGTCCCTAAACTGGTCCTACTCCACAGCCTACAAGAGACTAGCCAACTCAGAGTCTGCTCACAATTTGCATGGAAGATGTTCTGACAATGCAGCCATTTTTTTTTTTTCCCCAGTCCCTCTAACACATGGTGTTAAAAGTTTGGGAGCAACAGTGGTAAAGGGAAGGAAAGCCTTAGTCATGCTGTCAGGTCTATTAATTAGAAAGTTCTAATGAGTAACTAAGGTGGAGGACGTGCCTATACAGAAGCTTGACAGCTCTCTGCAGATCTTTGCATTACTTGTTCAGCCCCACCAGCACCTTGCAAACAGAAAGAAGCAGAATAGCAACAACAGTAAAATTTGTATCTTTGCTCCCTGTATTCCTCACAGTCAGATGTGACATTTCCAATAAAAAACTGGGCAAGATCTAGCTGCTATACAGGATTCACAATATGCTTAGCACAAAAAAGACCTATTTTTATTGTAACCTTTCCAGTCTCCTCCCATCAGGACTAAGCCAAAAAAATGAATACCAAACTAGTTTTGAAGTTGACTGGTTCATCTACCAGTATGTTAAGAGTGGTGACTACACTCAGAGATTTTTAGTACCACCTGGGACTCAAATATGGAAAATGGGGCTTGGGAATGACATTTATCATTTCCTTCCGCTGTTGATTTCTGCACAGATGAAGGCAAGTGGCTTACAGCAACTGCACTCTGAAATGGCTGTTTCAATTTCAACAGCCTGAAGAGATCAGAAGAACAGCTGTACCATTACGAAAAACCCTACAGGCCACACTAGCCACTGAACTGCAGCACTACTCCAAAATAAAGCTGAAGAACATCTACAAAATAGCAAAGGATAACACTGATTAAGTGTTCAGAACTGCATTACCAGTCAGACATTCAGTCTTTGGAATGCTGACCCTAGACCAGCCTGCTCCCTGCACCATGAAGTTCTAACATCCTGTAACCCCTCAGCAATTCCCAGTAGCTTTTTTGGTTTTTTTAATTATTTAGATAGGAAATTGGGTTTAGCCCTAGGAGTTCAAAATAACTGCCCACCAAAGGTAGTCAGAGGAAATTTTCTGTAACTGAACATTCTCCCATCTTTCCCTTCACATTCTCTTCTAATTTTATAAGCGGATAAACTGAGTCTAGGCAAGCTGCTGACTTTGTCTTCCTGTTTGTCACTGCCAAGGTTAACCACTACCCTTACAAAGGGAGCAACACCACCAGGCTGGGTACAAACATTTGTGCTGTTCATTTTCTTGACACACTGGATCAGTACATGTGAGTGAGGTAGTGGGGGACCGGAAACGAACAAACAAACAAAAAGACTCCAGTGATAATTAAGCTTTTATTCTTCAACCATGAAAAGTGTATCAGGTCCTTTACCCCTATTCAAATTAACTGGAGGACACACAACTTATGACATTAGTGTCAAGGCCAGCCACACAGATGTCAACCATCAGGAAGAGACAGAAGGCCTCAGTACACTTTATAAACAAACTCCAGCGCTAACAGCCAGCTACTCTAAGCCCCAGTGTTTTTGAAGACTACCTGGTACACAAAGCTCCTCTTCCCCCATGACAGTATCCACTTGCTTCGGAAGTATCATGAGCTTTGGGTTAAATGGAGGTTGGGTTTTTTTAAAGCTATGTATTAAACTGCTCATATGAAGAGCAGTGCAAGACATTGCACTAGGCTGTATTGTGTACTGTCTGCCCCAGTCTAAAAAACTGAGGAAAATGGTTCTGCAAACTTAGAAGGCTTATGAGCTAATAATTTTAAGTTACTACAGAAAACGATTTAAATGTCTCGGTTTTCAAACAGAATGGAAGAAGTATTGGATATTTCTTATTAGGCATTAGAATAGTTAGGGCACATGCCAAGGAAATCAACAAGCCTATAGCAGTTCTTAAATCTGAACAATTCTTTTCGTTAAGATTGATTTAAATTACACCTGACTGATCTGATAAGCACTTCCCCCCCACACACACACTGTCACTACAAAGCATGTCAGTTTGCAAGTCTTCCATGCTCAAGAGCATGTTATTAAACCTTGTGTGAGAAATCCAGACTGATACATCCAGTCACCATGATTTCCTGTAAGGGAACACATCTACTGACCATGTTTTTATACATCTCATCTAGGACAGGCAACTGTACTTTTAAACTAAGCACTAGTTCTGAATGACATTTCTTACATAGGACAAGCAGTTCCTAATCATCTTCTGAGTGAAGTTCTCGTATTGGAAAATAGTTTTTCTTCAAGTGCTCTGAAGTTATTGCAACCATTCCCAAGGTGTTACTGGAAGCATTCTCTGGGTCTGATTTCATAACTGGTCTTCATTTCTGGCAGCTGCCTGACAGGGATGTTATCTGTGTATCTGCTTTGCAAAAGTCTGTAGCCAAAATACACAAGCAACACCAGTTCACAACTAATAACACCATAGAAACGAGTGCTGCAGTTATAAGGACTTGGGTCTTCTGCTCAGATATTTCACTCTTAATGCAGCGGAAGCTTCCTATTAACCTTAGTTTTCAAGTGGAACATCTGGGAAATACATCCAATTAAGGATTTTTTTAAGAAGTCTTTTTAATCTTATCCTGGAAGTTGTAAGCCTGTTTTCTAAAACAGGGGGATGGAAAACCATCCAAGTAAGAAAATACGGCAGTAGAAACATCAGCTTTCATGGTATAAGAAGCGCTTTTAGGTATGAATGGTGGACCTGTCTCCGTAAGAAGTTTCTGGTCTAATCCATCCCACAGTACAAACATCTTGCAACAAATAAACATACTTCTACACCTCGTGGTCTTATGAAGACATGATCTAATCTGTTGTAAACTTATTATTCCTTATCCAAATGGGGATAAAGTCCTCTTTTCCCCTATCAAAGATGATAGGGAAGAAAACTTCAAGGATTTGAACCTGGTTTCTATTGAGCATTGGGTTAAAGTATTTTTTGGAGACCCTTCATGTATCAGATGCTTCTGTAAGATTGGTAAGAAGTCCTGAAAGTACAGTTCTGGTGTTGTGTGTTTTAAGGAATTTTAGAAGCTTGCTGTAGGAATGACAGTCTGTGTTTACATTTATTTTCTACACAATGAGCAGAAGATACTTTATTTGAAAATAGGAACAGACAACATGCTTGAGTTTCACTCTGAACACTTGCATTTAAAAAATTCTTGTACAAAGGTACAACACAGGATTGAATACAAGTTTTCCTCAATTACATTTCCATATCAAGAAAAAACAGAGCTGAAGAAAGAGCACCCATATTCTGTCTTAAGTATTAGCATTTGCAGTCCTCAGCCACCTTGTCCACTCCAAAATGAATAGCTATATTCAGTGTGTGCAGATTATTTTGCAATTAGCCATATGCGATTGATGGCTAATTGATTATTGTGCAATTAGTTCCCCACCAATGGTAGCTTCTGCAGAACAGTGCTTTAAGGACCTGGATGGATGAAAGCTACTATGAAACTCATTGAAAACTGGTTCTCAAATTATGTTTTAGAGATGTAAATTATTGTATTAAACAAAGCCATGCACTACTTGGATATTTCTAGAGATAATAAAGTTAGGATTTACCCTACTATCTATACCAGAAATCAGAATATAAAACTTCACATATTTCACAGTAATGTCAGATTTCCTTCTGCTTTCAGCAGGTTGATATTTAATACCAGGTAGAAATATATTCAGACATTCAGATATTTTAAGTAAATGGAAATAACTTACACAGTATGTAATATCAAAAGGAAACAAGTCACACCATGCAGCCTTTTTCCTCTAAAATGAAAAACCCACCATGGGCCTCCAGAGCTTTAAAACTTTTCTGCCTTCTTTTGGGTTACATGGTAGAAACACTGATCTGTAGCCTTCACTTCCACCCCAAAAGAAATGCCATGGCAAGAGACAAATCACTATTATTATATTCAAGTGTTGTGCCAAGATGTAGCAACTTCAACTATTTCAGTAGTTCCACTGAAAACTAAGAGCTACCAATAATCTTGACCTGAATGCCACAGCACAAGCCCACACTGAAATCAAACTTACTGATCCTGGACTGCAACAGAACAAACTCATAAATGAGTTTCAAACTCAGGACAGAATTGTCTGGTCACTTCCTCAAGCAACATTTGCTTAGTTAGCATCATTCCCTCCAACCACTAAGCTACTTTTAGTGTTCTTCTTTCCTCTAGTGATGAACTCAGCACTCTGTGTAACCCACCCAGCTCAAATTTATCCAAGTTAGAATATTTCAGACAATGCATTCTACTGATGCCTGCAGAAAGTTAGAAGATGCCTTGCAAACAGCAACACATTCCATTTTAGATGTAGCTAATTAGAACACAGTAAGTTTGACTCTGAACCCAGAATATACAACAGTGTTGAGTTGGTCTTTAAATTCTCTTACTAATAAGGCTTGAAAGTCTAAGATCTGTTTCTTCTATCAAGCATCATTAAATTAAGAAATCTGAATGGTATATGCTTTAGTGAACTCAAAGGTTAAAAGGTTCCAACTTCCAAGCTTTAAATTTCCCTAATACATGCAGAAAGAGGCAAACTAGCCCAGATAATCCACAGATATAAAGTGGAAGAGGAGTATTTGACAGCACACACACAGACCTGCCAACATCACTGCAAGTTACCTCTATTTGAGCCACTGTTCTTTGCCGCTTCATTTCCACTTCATTATTTCTTTTTTCCTTCAGGCATCCCAGTTTGCTATTACATCAATTGTTCTGGCTTTTCAGCCTTTGTCTTCTGCCTTGGAAATTATCTAAAAATTCCTTCCCGTAACAAAGGCAAAAGAACATCCTACACTAGCCTTTTTTTTAAGAGTTCATTTGATGCTACAGCAAAAAATAAAGTGTTATGACTGTCTATTTTCAGTCATCTCAGCAATCTAAGACCACTTAAAAGCACACAGAGTAGAGTTTCTATTCACATGCTCATTAGCTAAAGCAAACAGCATGTAAATATTTCTGTTCTTGCTAGACTTCTCCAAGTTGATTACAACTGCCTGATGGAACTGAAATGCAGGCATCTGGAAGTCCTGACTGGACTTGAAACACTGAATTAGCTGTATTGTAAAAACCCTCATTCCTCAAAAAACATCTAGTGAAGGAAAGACTCGGGTTACTAATTCCAAAAACTCAAGCTTGTTTTTTAATCCATCCAGTCTTCAACACATGTGACAGATGAGGAAAAGGGGCCACAGGAACTCTACAACAAACCTGTAAGGTTCCATTCTATCACACTTCACCTTCACTAGAACTGGAGCACTACAGAGTATTCTGATATAACAAGACACTCATCTGCTTTACCTTCCCCTTCCTCCTAAAAGAGAAAGCAGGCTAGTAAAGAATCACACTTCCCATCCAGCTTACCAAATGTTCAACTGCAGCAACTCTTAAGCTTCAGGCGCAGTAGAGATTATAACATGTCACAATAGTTACATTTTCTTTCATTCACCCCCAAGTACAGAAAGCCACCCAGAACGTAGGTAATTTTAATCAATCACTGAAGAGCAACTTTCCACCAACAGTTCAAGTAATAAGAGGTGGGAGATTTCCCTGCCAGATGGGTATCTTTCAGGTGCAGCATTGCCTATCCCCGAGACACAGCGATCTGAGCAACTAACACAGCATTAGGCACTAACAGCTTGTGCAATTCATTGGGGTCTTCACAGCTACTAAGGTTTAAGTACCCTTTTAAAAACAGCCCATTAGAAGTTTCAATAAAGCAACAGTTAACATTGCTCTGAGAGCCACTGCCAGCCGACAAATACCTGAAAAAAACTAATGCACAAAGTGATGAGAACCTGAAAGAGAATTCAGAACAAGCACATCAAGGAAGTTACTGAAATAGAAATAAAGTTCATCTGGGAACCGTTCTGCACAATCATTCTAAGAGATGAACTTTCAAACTGTAGAACCTGCCAGGAAGCCTCCCCAGAAATGAAGCTGGCAATATCACAAACCGATAGCTCTGATACACAGTACTTAACTCTTTAGCACAGACATGTTACAGAAACTTTGGCAGAAGTTACAGGCCGACAGGACACGTAGGTATGTCAAAAGGGACTTGGTAGCAGCTACCTACCACCATAATTTCTTACAACTACCAGTAGTGACCTATAGAATTTTGTTTGATGCTGCCAGAGGCACATGGCTGGGCATCCTATGCAGTGTAAAGACAGCACTTCTTCACATGGTCCTATACCTTTGCTTAAAAACATACTTAGACTGCAGTCGCTGAAATATCTCCGCACTAGAGCTTGCCACTTCAGAAGTTGATGTGTTTGGATCCACAGCACAATTATTTTGCCCTTTACCTAGAGAACATTCAGGAGTTGCAAGAAGTCTGTCAACACAATCCTTTATATTCAGAATCATAGGCAACTATACCAGCAGTTTCTAACAAGATCTGCAAACAAAACACCTTCTGCATTTGGTATTTAATTGTTCTCTATAGAAATTACTGGTTGTTTCTATGTGCTCAAGTTGACAAATTATCAGGTCATGTTTGAAAGTAATGATTTAAGAGAGCTTTTTATTGGCAAATGTACTGCAACACTAGCAAAAACTTTCACTTTAACAGTAGGCAAAATTGACTCTAAGTGCCTAAGTATCCTTCTGACTGTCCAAGAGAGGAGCTGATAATCTTAAATGTTATTATGTGAAAACTGCTTCAACTACAGGCATTATACATCCAGCTTGAGAACAAAAGTAATGAACTTGTCCACATAATGCACATATAATCTTTGGGCAGCAGTTGATATGACAATGCAAGTTCATAAACTTGAAACTGAGTTCAGAACAAGATTATCAACCCAATTACTCTCATGACTTAACTGTTTTGACCAACCAAGCACCACAAACACAAGCAAAGTAACCTCAAAACAGTTACTAAGCCACTTCTGTTCAGCAAAGGATTTGAGATCTTTTGGTTGCTGGCACACTACATTATGTATTTCTGTCTTGGTTAGGGGCGAGCCAGTGTTTCCAAGGTTTAGTTTGCCAGCAGGACTCACTTAATAAATTCGCATTGATTTACAGCTTTTGGTCCATGCGTCCATACTTATCACTGAGTAAGATGTCTGTAGTAGAGGTGGCAGTAACCAGGATCCATATTATTCTTTTGTCTTACCTAGCCACATACAAAAATAAAAAAGCTGCCAACATGGCCATTTAGAGGCAACCAATGATAATTTAGACAAATACTATGTCGTATTTCATTTAAAACTAATAAAGTTTCACAACAAACCACTGTCAGCCCTAAGTTTTATGCCCACGTAGATTTGAGCGTCAAAGACACTTAATGGTTCTGCACTGATTTAGAGTGATCATGTACATCACTAACAAGGTTGTCAGTTGCTTGACAGCCACTGTGCTACAAGTATTTGTCCCTCCTGTTTGAGTAGAACTTAAAACACCCATTTTCACTCTAACACAGCAACAATTTAGCAAACAAGCTCCCTTCCAAACCAGGAAGTATGTGCCCATAATCGTTTCTTCCTAGGCTGCAACCATGTAGCCAGCCCTGAACATGGATGTTAAACATTAATCTCCACGGTTTAAGAAACCAGAGTGATTAGTCATAATTGCACTGACAGTAATGAAATACTTATGAATCTGAAAGTGGCTGTCTTTGCTTGTCTGTCAGAATAACCATGTATTTACAATACGGCATACCAACACTCCAGAAAGTACTGTTTGAACAAACATGCTAATGAAGTCTGACACTAAAAGATGTTTCTTCAACTCACTTTTAATTAAGGCAAACTGACGAGGCAGCTACATTTATCAGCACCTTTAGGATGTCAAGATTTCTGGCCACTGGAGGGCACCTGAATTGTTGCCAGAACAATACAGAACTACTTGCTACAGTTGCTGCAGAGTTGGCAAACTTCTCCAATTTATACAAGTCTATTTAGCTCAGTAAGTCAGCCTAGAAATGCTGGTTCCAGCAAATACACTTACAGTGCACACTGTGCGTTTGCCAACTCCAGCAAAATCCAGCCAGCTTATACTATTTTTTAAAAGCAGCAATGTAGAGGACTGGATTAACTCTTTCAACGTTTAAGTGAACTAAGTCACTCCTCAAACAAGGTTCCAGAGCAGGCACTTCACTTCTGCAATACTAATCCAGCCAGTGTACATTGTTTCCTAAAGCAGCTTGGAACACGGACAAAAGGTTCTTCTGTAAAGCAACATTTGCACCTCTACTTCCCAAGGCAGCTGAAGTACAGGATGCATTTGCTTTCACATCAAACCAGAGTTAACAGATTCACGACAACAGGTAGAGCTACAGGTGTGTTTCACCTGTTCACCTCAATTTGGTGCTCCACACAGACAAATGTCAGAAAAAGACTTCCATTAGTTCCCTCCCCTGCACTTGAAGTTATCTGTCAGTGCCAGGAAAAAAAAAAAAAACAAACACAACAAAAAACAAACAACCAACCACAAAAACAAAACAACTTTTCTGGCACCTTTCTTCTTATGAGAGGCAAAACAGGCTACATAATGCCAGCATATTTTAAAGACCTCTTGAGCTAAAGCCTGATCACAAACTACAGCAAGTTTTACCTCGGAATCAAGTGCCAGAAATGGTTATTGAAAGTTAACCACTGCCAGGCTGCCTTATGTTGGCAAGTCTAACCAATTCACTTGGTGCATAAAAATCAAAACAAGATTTCAATGGTTAACTGGAAAAATCAGCAATACTGCCCTGCCCATGTGACCAGGATAATAATTTTTTCTGAAGAGACAAGAAGAGTCACACACAATATTTACTGCCAAGGAATTTGCCATTTCTAGGCTCCCACTCTGTCACCCAGCAAGGCACTGAGCTCGGAGCTTGCAAGCACACGTTTTGAGGACCCAAGAGCAAGTCGCAACTGCCTGCACAGTTTCTCACAAGGTTTTATCAGGCTTCATCAAGTATGATGTGCAAGATAAGTAAGGTCAGTCCTGATTTTCCTGCCACGGTATGCAGGCTACCAGAGTCACAGAACAAGTTTTGCTGCAGGCAACTGCATGATCACCATAATCCCTGCATTACCAGCTTTAACTATGAATTAACATAGGTGATTTTGATTACTGCTGTATTTGCACATTAGTCTGCCTACTAGACAATATTCTGCAGAAACATCCTTATCCAAGAGTTTCAGACCACACATTCAGACTACAGTTTCTCAGACAGAAGTTCACAATAGCCATGTTTCTTGTCCCATTTCTGCCACTTCCCTTTCTATCCTTCAAAATACTGCAAAATTAGCTTAGAAGGCCGCTAGCACTGACTGGTTGTCTTACCATCCCCAGATGGTAAACCTCAGGTTTAACTCTTCAGGACACAGGATTTCAGAATGTTGATTCAGATGTAAAGTCATGAAAGACAGACATCTGTTTCACAAAGAAACGGTATGTCTGAAGGGCAACCAGGTTTCATGGCCAAGGTCTGATAAGCCAGTTACCGACACACCACATAGTCATAGCAAAACGCTGGTGTCTGTAGCAGACTATACACCATGCAGAGCCCACCCTATTTATAACTTAGGCATGAAAAAGTTGGGTTAATAAGGCTGTAACACAACACTTGAAGAATTGACTTTTCTACACTTTACTTTGTATTAAATCCTCGTTTTAAGGAGTTTGACATTATCCTTTCCAACATGCTTTCACTTATTTCTCTCCTAGACCCTTTGAAATGATCAGCCACACAGACCAACATGAACATCCCCACCCTTATTAGTTTATACCTAAACAGAAAATATCTGCACTAACAGGCAAGCAAATATGTTATTTCTCTAGAACAACAAGACACACAATATGATTTTGTACTGAATGGCTGAATCTAGAGAGCCTTAAACTCTTGCCTGAATACCTAAGTAGCCTAATTTGCAACCATACCAGCCATTATACAATCCACACAGTAGCCACATACCTGCAGCTGTCAGCACCTTCTTATTAAAGGTGCAAGATGAACATTAGGTTCCTGGACTGTTAGTTACTGAAATTCACAAAATAAGGTTGCTCAATACACACCAGTAAGTTTTGCCCCTTGTGGTTTTCTTAGAGCCTTGCAGTAACACTTTTTTGTCATTCAGAAGCAAAATCCTAATTGGAAAGTTGCTCTCTGGTGTGTCTGAACTTAGTATCAAGAAAATCCCGATACTCTTTCAGGTAGTTTTCTCGTCTTTGCCTTTACTATAGTCTCAGCACATAAAGATCCTGTTTTACTAAAACCCCTCCTTGATTTCCGTCCGTCGACCTCAGCATACCAGCCCAGCCTCTTTCCATTCACCACTCGCATACTTTGGGGGATGGGAGGACCACAGATGTCTGGAATATACAGTGTCAGAACAATGGCTGCACCATGAGAAAGAGATCAAGAAGTAGCTGATTACAAAGATCAACACTGCTATTCCTAAAGTCACAAGTTGCCCGTGGTACCTCCGCAGATTGTCCTTTCCTCCCAGAAGGGATAATCTTCAGAGGACAGTGTTGTTTGTTTGTGGGTGTTGTTTTTTTTTTTTGAAGAGAATCGAGAAGCAGCAGCCCAAAGTCCTAAGTCAAGTTTTAGCTAGGGAAGAATACCAGGTTTTGCTAAATTTAAGAAAACTCGTTATTCCAGGAGCTACTAATCATGCACAAGAGAGACGAACTAAGCTCTTTTTTGCTTTTTTGGGGGGGAAAAGAAAACAAAACAAACCCAACAAACATCTGGAGCCCACTGTTCCTCGAGAAATCAGAAATAAGTGTCCTAGAGAGTAACCGCAAGTTGATCCAAACACCTCAGGAGCGGGTTAATTTGGGAGGCTGGAGCCGCCATGGTCCCCCCAGCTGAGCATGGGAAGCAGCAGGCGCTTCCCCTCGCAGCGTGCGAGCCCCAACACCGCCCGGATCCCAAGTCGCTCACTACGAGACTCCGGTAACGTGGGTGTTAATTTGATTGCTCCCAGCTCCGGGGAAGCTTCATTTCAGTGACACCCAGAAGCAGCAGCATAACCTCTCCAGCAAATATGCAATGCCACTAAGAGCGAAACCTCACAAGGCAGCAGATTAGTTATCTCCCGCTGACTGCAGTGACCGTGATTAATTATATTCGGTACAAATAAACCCGTACCCTGCTCTCGTCCCCCTCCTATCGCCAAAGGGGATCTGCAGCCCACCAGAGAGTTAGTACTCCCCTAAAAAAAAAAAATAACAAGGGGGAACACCTTTAAAATAATAGCAATAATAATACTTTAAAAAGGAGTCATTAAAGTACTCCGGGCTCTGCAAAGGCAGGCGAGAGCAGAGACCCGGGAGCGGCGACTCGCCTTCTCCCGCAGCCCCGAGCAGCCACCCCCTCGCCCCAGGACGAGCTTCCCAAGAGACACCTCGGGAGCTGCAGCTGCCGCTCCTGCAACCACGCAGCTGTCCGGACCTCCCAAATCCAAGAGCCCT
>VXAY01001425.1:263403-320714 GCA_013399855.1 Oxyruncus cristatus | reverse complement strand
GCGCCGCCGCCGCCGCCGCCGCCAGGTAACGCGGGGCCGCCGGGGCGGTGAGGGATCCCCCGCCGCGGGGTGAGGGCTCACGGGATGGGCCCTCGGGCCTGCGGGGCTCAGTTCGGCTCCGCACTCCCTCCCCGCCGGGAGCGAGGGCCCTGCGGGGCGCGGGGCCGCGTCTCTGGCCGTGGCCGTGGGTCGGTGCTGGGGATGTGCTCCTTGCTCTGGGCATCCTCAGTGTCACCCCCGGGGCCAGCGTGTACCCTCCACCAGCCCTGGGGGTGCAGATGACCCGTCGTGCGCCCCCCAGGCCCAAGTCCCATCAGGTTCCCGCCACCAGCCCTTGTAGCTCTGGATGTCCCGTCGTGTCCCTCGCTCAAGGCTGGGGCTGTGGAGATGCCGTTGTGGCCCTTCCACCACCTGCGGAGGTCCCATCATATCCCCTTCCCCAGCAGTCGATTCAGATTTTATCATGCCCCCACACTGATCTCATCACGTCCTCTGCCCCAGCACTCGGACTGTGCAGGTCCCATCACGTTCCCCTCCCTGTGTAAACCCCACCGTGTCCCCCTGCCTGGCTGCAGAGGTCCCACCTTGTCCCTCCCTGATGGGGCTGGCCTCTTCTCAACCCCCACCTCCTGATACAGCGACCAAGCCCCTTAAAACAGCCTTTTTTCTTTGCCCGGGGTGCCAGTGGGGAAGTGAGACTTGTCGCGTGACAGGGAGGGCAGGACGGTGCTGCGCTGCTCTGCTCACTCCCTCACAGCCCCTCTGGGCCGCCTTCCTCCCAGCAGGAGCCAACATGCAGAGCTTCCTGCAGAGCGTGGAGAGGGACCTGAGCATCGACCGCCGGCAGCTGGCCGCCGCCACCGACAGAACCCACGTCGCCGCCTTCGTCCCCGTGAAATGGCTCTCGAGCCTCCGGGAGCGCCGGGTGCTGCCCGCCCTTTGCCCACGCCCAGAGGGGCTGAGTGAGGTGGAGGTGAGGACGTTCCTGCAGCACTCGGTGCAGAAGCTGCCCACGGGCTGGACCCGGGTGGAGATCCACGGGCTGCGGAAGGACCGGCTGAGGTACCCGCTGCGGGTGCAGCCCCCCAGCTCTGACCACCCAGAGACCCTGCACGGCTTCATGCAGAGCGTGGCCACTCAGAACTACCGTAACCTGTGGTGCCGGGCTCACGCCCGGTACGTGCGACCCTACCAGCACGCGGATGCGCCGCCCACCGTGCCGGCCCTGGATGCCCTCCGGGCTGCCCTGCAGAAGGCGTATGGCTGCCCTGTCCTTCAGGTGGGCAGGAATGTGCACGGTGCTTCCCCTGCCAAGGAGAGCCCGGCAGCCACCAAAGGGGTGCCCTCCTGCCCCAACGTGCTGCTGGCGGAAGCGCTGCTGGAGTCGGCCGACATGCTCTACATTGTCTTCCCGTACGTGCAGTACTGCCTGCACGACATCGTGACGTTCAGCCCGGCCAAGCTCACCAACAGCCACGCCAAAATCCTCTTCCTCCTCTTCCACGTGCTGCAGGCCATGAGGGCTTGTCACCAGGCGGGTCTGGCTTGTGGCGCCTTTTCGCTTCGGGACGTGGCTGTGGATGAGAAGCTGTGCAGCCGCCTGCGTGTGAACTTCAGGGAGTACGAGGGGGAAGTGAACCTGGAGGCTGGTGTGGAACGAGTGAGTGAGCAAAGCCGCGTTGGGCAGGAGGCGAGGTGCACCACCTGCCAGAAGGACCTCCGAGACCTGGTGTTGCAGTGGGTGCACGGGCAGGTCAGCAACTTCGACTACCTTATGCGCCTGAACAGTTTGGCCGGGAGGAGAATGGGAGACCCCAACTACCACCCGGTTCTTCCGTGGGTGGTGGACTTCACCACCAAAAACGGCAAGTTCAGGGACCTGAGGAAATCCAAGTTCCGTCTCAACAAGGGAGACAAGCAGCTGGACTTCACCTACGAGATGACCAAGCAGGCCTTTGTGGCTGGGGGGTCGAGTGGGGAGCAGCTCCACGTCCCTCATCACATCTCTGACGTCCTTTCGGATATCACCTACTACGTGTACACTGCCAGGAAGACACCCAAGGCAGTGCTATGCTGCCACGTGAGGTCCCAGTGGGAGCCCAATGAGTATCCAGCCAGCATGGAGCGCATGCAGAGCTGGACCCCGGATGAGTGCATCCCGGAGTTTTACACAGACCCCTCCATCTTCCGATCCATCCACCCGGACATGCCCGACCTGGACGTGCCGTCGTGGTGCAGCTCCTACGAGGAGTTCATCGAAGTTCACCGGATGCTGCTTGAGAGCAGGGAGGTCTCCCAGGACCTCCACCACTGGATCGACCTCACGTTTGGGTACAAGCTGCTGGGGAAGGATGCGGTCAAGGAGAAGAACGTCTGCCTCCATCTAGTCGACAACCACACGCATCTGACGACCTACGGGGTGGTGCAGCTGTTTGACCAACCGCATCCCAGGCGCATGGTGGGACCTGCCTACACTCCTGCTGAAGCTCCAGCCATTGCCCGGCCTCTTCTCCAGAACATCCGGGAGACTGTGTTTTTGGAGGATATCCAAGGCCAGGTGACGGATGCGGTCAATGGGCTGGTCCTGGAGGCTACTCCCAGTGAAACCACCTGGTCTGGGGAGAAGTCCATGGCTGGTGAGGATGATTTAGAGCAAGGCATGGAAGCCCTGGATTCGATTCCTGCTACTGGTAGAGCTGGTGACCAGCCCTCTGCCGCTGTGCCTTCAGCACAGCCCTCCACCTTCCCTGCTTACGCCACTGACGGCAAAGCCTCAGGCGTCCGACCTCTCCGTCGGAGCAAGGCAGGCGCTGGGGATCAGGCTGACATGAAAATCACACTCCCTGAAGGCTTCAATCCACTCCAGGCCCTGGAAGAACTGGAGAAATTGGACAATTTCTTGGTTAAAGGTTTAAGCAGCGAGATGCAGCTAATGGAGCAGCCGTGGGAACAGCCACCGCTGGGTGTCTCGGATCTCTTCCAGAGGGACATGCAAGCTTTGGGCATTCTGGTAGCTGAGATTATATTTGCTCCGAGGATTCGTCCGTCGAAGCCCGACGCGTCGCTGTTGGAGCGGTTCCTGATGGTGCGTAATCTGTGCCGTTACCATCCCAAGGAGATCCCAGCCCCGCTCCAGCACGTGCTGCACGTCCTGCTGCAGCTGAACGTGCCGGTGGAGAAGCTTCTGAAGACCAGGCCGGGCAAGGGCACAGCGCAGCTGTTTGAATACAAACCCGTCTCCCAGGGCCTCCCCCCACCCTGTCCCACTCAGCTCCTCAGTCCCTTCAGCTCCATTGTGCCCTTCCCCACGTACTTCCCGGCTCTGCACAGATTCATTTTCACCTATCAGGCAAAGAAGATAGAGGATGAAGGTCAAGGCCGGGAGCTTGTTTTCCAGCTGTGGCAGCAGCTGGAGGGGATCCTTTCTGAAATTACTCCTGAAGGCTTGGAGATTCTTCTGCCCTTCATCTTATCTCTGATGTCTGAGGAGAACACCGCTGTCTACGCAGCGTGGTACCTCTTTGAACCCATAGCTAAGTCCCTCGGTCCAAAGAACGCCAATAAATACTTGCTCAAGCCGCTGATCGGAGCATACGAGACCCCCTGCCACCGCCATGGCAGGTTCTACCTGTACACAGACTGCTTTGTGGCCCAGCTGATCGTGCGCCTGGGGCTCCAGTCCTTCCTCCTGAACCTGCTGCCCCACATCCTGCAGATCCTCGTTGGCATCGAGAGCTCGCGGGAGGAGAGCAAATCCCTCCTTGGCACGGCCGAGGATGATGAGAGTGGAGGGGAAAGCCCGGTGTCGTGTGTGTTTGGGGAGGAGATCAAAATGGATGTGGAGCACAGCTCTGCTGCACTGGACCTCCTTGACTACACCTCTGGTGTCAGCTTCCATGACCAGGCCTACTTGCCTGAGGCTGAAGAATTCCAAGGCGGCCTCTACGTCGGGGAATCTCTGCAGCCTCAGGAGCAGGAATCGCTCAGCCTTGGCCGGCTGAGTGACAAGAGCAGTGCCAGTGAGGTGTCCCTGGGAGAGGACAGACCTGCTGACGGGGATTCCCAGAAGGACAAGAGCAGCTTGAAGTCGATGGACAGCAGCCAGGAGCTGAAACAGAGTGAGGACTCAGAGGAGGAGGAAGAGGAGCATGAGGAAGAGGAGCACGATGACGCTGTGGTTGATGCAGAGCTGACAGTGGTTGTGGATGCTGGTGCCTCTGTGGATGTCACCCTGGCTGATGACAGCAGCGAGCCTGAGGATGGGGAGGGAGAGGAGCTGCCGGATCACTCCGATGACAAAGAGCAGACAATACTGCTGGGTAAGACCAGTGTTGAGCCTGGGCAAACATCCACTAAAGGGCAGAGCCTGGAAAGAAGTGGGTCCAGATTTGAGGGTGTCTGTGGTCCCAGCTTGGGGACAGCGATGAAACCAGCGTAAAAGACCAGGTCTGCCTGTGGATCTGAGGCTCAAGACGCTGCCCCCAGGGGCCAGCAGGGTTGGGGCAGTAGGCGGGCGATAACTAATCTGTGCCGTGCCGGGCTCTGTCCTTGCAACTGTTTTTGTTTTGCAGACACAGCCTGTAAGATGGTGAGGTGGCTCTCGGCCAAGCTGGGCCCGACCGTCACGTCCCGCTTCATCGCCAGGAACCTGCTCCGTCTGCTCACGTCCTGCTACGTCGGTAATGTCTGCTCCCTGGACCCTGGGGTCCCGGGGTGGGCTGTGCCCCAGATCTCTCTGCTGCTGGCTTGGGTGTGGCTGCTGCTCCAGCTCACGATGTGTTCTCTGGGCAGGCCCCACCAGGCAGCAGTTTGTACCGAGCAACGATGAGAACAGTCCCCTGAGTACAGGAAACATCTACCAGAAACGGCCAGTGCTGGGAGATCAGGTGTCCAGGCCAGTGCTGGCCTGCCTTGTGCACATGGCCTACCTGTATGGAGAGCCCGTCCTCACCTACCAGTACCTGCCCTACATCAGCTACCTGGTCAGTATTGCCTTTTCTCCTCCTCTCACGCGTGTTGGGGTGAGAGGTGTGTCCAGGCACAGAAGGAGGATGCACAGCAAACAGTTCTAACCTCACCAAGAGCCTCCTGCATAAAAAACTGAACTTGGCTGAGCTCTGTCTGGGTCAGTGTGGGCTGAGCAGCTCTGGCTGTGTTGGCTGAGAAAGGCAGGACAGGCACTTTCACCCCCTGCCACAAAGTCCAGACTGCTCCCAGCAAAGCACATGGCTGTGTACGTACCCCGTTTCAGCCAGGGGCTTTCCCTGTCAGACCCGTATCTGACACATGTGAAGCCAGAGAAAAAGCTTTTCTTCTGCTTTGCTGGGCAAGGGTGCCCAAACAGAGCTGGCAGAAGGGTGGGATTGTGATAACAGGCAGGAGGAGCAGCTTGGGCTGCTGTGGGATTGCTGGAGTGGGTGTTCTTAAAGGTCTGTGCGAGTAGATAGGGATGAACTGGGGAGAGGCTAAAGGGTTTCAACTGTATAAAAAGTACTGGCTAGACTCACCAACTTTTCAGCTTGAAATTCATAGCTGAAAAGCAAGAGGAAAATGTATAATGCAGCTGGTTGAAAACCTAATTTTTCATTAAAAAAAAAAAAAAAGGGTTTGAATGTTTTAAACAGGCTTATTTTTCATATCGCTCCCTTTTTAGTGGTCATAAACACTTTGGTTATGGATTCTCGTTTAAATGGAAAACTTCGGTAGCTTTTTGATAATTTAAACATAGAGGAAAAGAGGCCACAGCTGTTCATTTAAGGAAAACAAAAAGGCGTTGTCAGTTTTTCCACTGTTGAAGGGGAGATTTTTCAGGGGAAAAAATCCCATTTTTCAGCAAAATCATTCTCCACCCAGTTGCAATCACAGCTCCAGCTGTTCTGCTTTGCTTTACTAAGCTCATTGCTTGGGGGCACGGAGGGGATTAATACCCCTGTGAAACAGCATTTGGCAACCTGATATTAAAGCGATGGAACTTGCGGGTCACAAACAGGATAAAGTCAATCCTTCTTGCAGGATTTGGCAGGGTGGCTATTTTGTGAGAGGAAGAGCCTCTATGATGAGCTGGAAGATGGCAGGTGTACAAGAAATATAGCGGAAACTGGGAATTGTCTGTGGGTTTTGTTATTGGCTCTCTGTTCTTGGGTGTTTGATTTGTCTGGGAGTTAGGAAATAGCACAATCTAGAAGAAATCTTTTAGTGTTGCTGCTGATGTTATTAACTCTTTGGCACTGCCATAACAGCACTAGTACATTGTCAGCAAAAAAGGATGTGTTGTTGTTCTGCCTCATGAAATTATTAGGAGCTGGATTTCCAGAAGTCAGCAGCAGGTTTGCCCATAATTTGTGCTTGGGTATGTCATGCAAGGACTGTCCCTCTGCAGACTGCACGTCCAGGCTCAACACGGTGTGGGATGCAGACACTGATTCTTGCTTTTAACCTGTGTGTACGTAAGAGGTTTCCCCTCTTCCTGTGCTGGCAAACGATGCTCTGGGGTCTGCAAGATGGTGTGGGCCAGTGTGGGGTTGTCGCTCTCCCTCCTGAGTTTCCCAGCTGTGACCAGCACTACCATTCTGGGTTTTGAGGCTGAGCTCAGGTGATCCTGGGGTGTGTCCTGCTGGGGAGATGGTGGCCCTGGCACTGAATGATCCCTCTTGCAGGTTGCGCCCAGCGGCGGGTCCGGCGGCGTCCGGCTGAACAGCCGGAAGGAGGCCGGGCTCCTGGCTGCTGTGACACTGACTCAGAAGATCGTGGTGTGTCTCTCTGACACCACACTGATGGATATTCTCCCCAAGATCAGTCAGGAGGTGCTGCTCCCAGTGCTGGGCTTCCTCACTTCACCAGCTGTCGGGTAAGCGCTGCAGTCTGCCGTGCCTTCCGCCAGGATCGGCACCAGATCAGGGATTTGGAAATGGTTCTTAACGCTCCTGGGGTTGGGGGGGCTGCAGCTGCCCTGGTGTGCACCTCCTTGCCCTGGTACACAGCTTGTGATGCCCAAAGAACTCTGAAGAAGGCAGGAAGTGTGCCGCAGAGGATGGGAAAAGGGGATATGTGGAGGGCAGGCTGGTAATGGGTGTCCTCTTCAGCTTCCCCAGTGGTGCCCAGGCCCGGGTTGTCCTGTGCATTAAGACAATCAGCCTAATTGCCTTGATCTGCCTGCGGATTGGGCAGGAGATGGTGCAGCAGCATTTGAGTGACACGGTGAGGAACTTCTTCGGGGCATTCTCACTGCTGCAGGAGCTGCAGGACCAGGTTAGTGATGTGGGAGAGGTCCTCCTGCCACCCCCCAGTACCCAGATGCAGGAATGTGTTGGGCATTCCTGCATACACCAGTACTGGTGTCAGCAGTGCCCACCCAGGCTGTGTTTGTGTAATTACTTCTGTGGTGGGAGCATCTGATTTTGGGCATCTTCCCGTTTTCTCTTGTCAGGGGCTGACGGCGGAGTCGCTGAGCAGCTGTGAGGTGCCAGTGATGGAGGTGCCCCTTTCGGATGGGAAGCTGCTGGCCCTGGATCCATCCGTGCTGGTGGAGTTACAGAAGGTGTTTAACCCTGAGATGGCATACATCACCTACATCCCCTTCTCCTGCTTGCTAGGTACGGCTTGGCCACCAGCTCCAGGGATTTGTGAGAGAGTTCCATGGTCTGTGCATGCGTGCTGGGCCTGAACTCCAGAGAAATCAGAGGTCATAGAGCTGCTGGAGGAAACACACAGCTTCTGTGCTGTGGCTTCGTCTGCGTGTTGGGTTGGGAGCCTCCTGGGCTTCAGGCAGCTTTAGCTGGGAGCAGCCTGTGGCTGGCTTGTGGGGGATGCTGCGTTCACAGCCCTGTGCTGACCCTGTTCTGGGGGTGATGTTGGGGAAATTCCTTCCCCTGAAGCCCTGTTCTCTCTCTTCAGGTGATGTCATCCAGACGGTTGTGCCCAACCACTCGCTGGTGGAGAAGCTGGCCAGCCTCTATCTGGAGAATGTGAACCCCAAGAACCTGGAGGTCGTTGGCCTGGAACAAGCACCGAGTGTGGTGGGCTCAGACCAAGACACGAGAGGGGCTGAGCCCTTCTCCAGCCCTCACGAGGACAGTCACTCTGGTACTTTTGGGAGCGTGCTGGTAGGGAACCGCATCCAGGTCCCTGTGGACACACAGTCTGAGGGTCTCGGCCTGCTTCGCCTCAGTGCTGGCACTGATGGCTTTATTCCCAGCTCGTCCAGCGAGGAGAATGCCCTGAAGCACGACCTCCCTCGCAGCACCCACATGCTGTGTGGGAACTGGCTGGCCTACTGGCAGTATGAGATTGGCGTGAGCCAGCACGACCCCCGCTTCCACTTCCACCAGATCAAGTTGCAGAGTTTCTCGGGGCATTCGGGGGCCATCAAGTGTGTGGCACCACTCGGCAGCGAGGATTTCTTCCTGAGTGGCAGCAAGGACAAGACCGTGCGCCTTTGGCCCCTGTACAACTACGGGGATGGCACCAGCGAGGTGCCCCCGCGGTTCACCTACGCCGAGCACAAGAAGTCTGTTTTCTACGTGAGCCAGCTGGAGGCACCGCAGCACGTGGTGAGCTGTGATGGGACCGTGCACATCTGGGACCAGTTCACGGGTAAGAAGGGAAAGGGTGAGGGCTGGCTGGAGGCAACTGGTCCAGTCCTTACAGACAGAGGGGCCATACTGAGTTTGGGTGGCTCCCGTTAAAACCCGGCACAGAACTGGAGGTTTGCTGCGTACCTTCTCTGTACGCCTGCTGCCACAGTGTCTCCGTCATGTTTTCACAGGCAAACTGCTCCGGACTTTTGATGAACTAGACAGCAAAGTGCCCATCACAGCTGTGACCACCATGCCACCTCCCTATCACAGCATCTCTGTGGCCAGCGCAGACTCTGTGCTGCGGTTCATCGACCACAGGAAGCCAGGACTGCAGGTAGGGACCCTGGAGCTCTGCGAGCCACCCTCCTCCATCCATGTGCGTAACGATGGGATCACGGCCGGCTCAAAGCCAGCTGCCATGACTCCATGGAAGTTGGAGCCCAGGGTCTCTTGTCCCCTAAATGCCGGATCCCCCGATCTCCATCGCCCACAGCTGGCCTGTCTCTCTTGCAGCACGAGTTCCGCCTGGCCAGCGGGGTGAGCGCGGGGCTCATCCGCTGCCTGGCCGTCAGTCCCAACGGGCGCAGCGTCGTGGCCGGCTTCTCCTCCGGCTTCGTCGTGCTGCTGGACACCAGGACGGGGCTCATCATGCGGGGGTGGCCTGCCCACGAGGGAGACATCCTGCAGATCAAGGTGAGAGCTTCGGCTGCGATCAGGGTGGGGCCTCATCAATCCTCGGAGGCTGCATGGAGCATCCTTCCAGCAGGGCTTGTCTGCTCCATCCTGGAGCATTCGTCCACCTTCGCTGTGTCCCTAAGAGGCTGCTCAGGCTCTCCTGTCCCTTGGCTAGTGCTGCCAGTGGCTGTTCCTGGTCCAACCCACACTGAACAGAGATCAACCCTCCTGGGTGTCAGTCCCTGCTGAGCAAGTCTGCAGCAGGGGCAGGGAGGAGCCATAGCTCCTGTGAAGAAGCAAATGTGTTGCTTTCTCCACGGGGCTCTCGGCTTCCCAGGGAGATTGTCACTCTAATGAATAACTCTTGTCCATATTTACCCACCCTCAGGGAGCAGTGCTGGGGCTCGAGTGTCCTCGACCCAAACATGGGTTAAACAAAGTTCAGCAGTGTGAGTTGTTTACCCTCTCACTAGCTCTGCTAATAAGCAGCTCCAGGCTTCTCCTACCCTCAGCAGTGTTTTTCACTGTGAGAGAGCCTCCTGATTCCTCTTCCTGAAAAGGAAAATAGTTTAGCAGGTGATTTAGTGGAGAGGGAGACTGCATGGTAATCCCTTTACCCACTGCAGTAATAACAGATGATGAATGAGTTGTGTTGGGTATCAGGATATTGTTGAGAAGAGGCACAGCCCATCTCTTGGAGGATAGCACTGGAGGGGGTTGCCAGCTACCAGAGCATCCTGATGCCTTGCTAATACTTCTCAGTACCATCAGTTGCTTGGAAATGGCTGTGACTGTCCCAAGGGATTGCACTGTGACTGGGAGTTTTTACATTAGGAGCGTTGGATCACTGGCCTTTCCTTTCATGCAGGCTGCAGAGGGCAATGTGCTAATCAGCTCCTCTTCGGATCATTCCCTGACTGTCTGGAAGGAACTGGAGCAGAAACCTTTGCACCACTACAAATCTGCGTCCGAACCCATCCACGCCTTCGACCTCTACGGTAACGAAGTGGTGACTGGCACTGTGGCCAACAAGATCGGGGTCTACTCCATGCTGGAGTCCTCAGCTCTGCCCATCAGCACGACCAAGCTGAGCTCCGAGAATTTTCGGGGTACACTGACCAGCCTGGCGGTGCTGCCCACGAAGTGCCATCTCCTGCTGGGTTCGGACAACGGCATCATCCGCCTCCTGGCGTAGTGACCCCCGGCCCAGGAGCCTGTGGCTGTCCCACAGTGCTGGTGGTGGAGCTGGAAGCCAGCAGCGTGGCTTTTGGAGGAGGCAGAGTTAGATGTTTCTGGACGGAGGATGCAGGGGGAGGCGTCCTTGTTAGTGAGCACTTGGTAAAGCGTCTCTAACCTCTTTCCGTATCTTTAAAAAGAAAAAAAGCCATAACTGAGAAACCTCCGCTGCTGCTGGGAGAGATACTGGGCGTTGTAGGTCACTGTCACCCCTGCAGAGAGGCCTGGAGCTTTCCATACCATGTGTGCCTGACCCCAGGGGACTGTGAGCTGCCCTCCAGATTAACAGGGACCACAGGAACCCTCCCTCCTTCAGTTAAGGAGTAAGAGGTGCCCCTTGACAAAACACAACAGTTTAGCTACTGCCATCTGCACTTACCCTTCACTTCCACTCCTGAAACACTGAACAGTCTTACTAGGATAGCATAAGCTGGGCCTGGGAGCTGCTGCCTTGGGAGCTGCGCGGTGCCAGGCACCTCCTCCTCCCACGGTCGGTGCTCCAAGCCCAGAGGAGGTACTTTATGAACTTTAGGTCCTGCCAGCTGAGTTAGAGCCTGCACGGGAGGAGGAGATGTTAACTAGAGCCCTTCTGCTGCCATACTGGCTGCAGGGCAAAGACTGGAATGGAAGTCAGCCAAGGCACAAACCCCTTCTGCTCTGCCAGTTCGTTTAGGAATGAGCTGCTGCAGAGGGGCAGTTTGGAATGGGAATGTGACCCTCTAGGGAGGCTAGAACTAGATGCTTCCATGAGGATTTTGGATTCTGGAGCAGTAGGGTAGGGCTGTTGTTGGATCCTGCCCCAGGATCCAGTGATGATGTAAGGGGTGAGGAATGCCCAGTGTGCCACGCACTGGCAGGGATCCTCAAGAAATCCTTCTAATCCTCTCCTTCGTGCTGGTCAGATTCCTGGGGAAGACAGGACAGCACAAAGGTGCTCAGTTTTGTCCCCTCCTGCCCTTGTAGGGTGAGAGCCAGGAGGCAGTATCCAGCATGGTCCGCCTCTGACCTTCCCTTTGGGACAGCACTTTCTGTTCCCACCCCAAAAGCAAAGAGTGTGCTCTTTGACCCAGCAGTAGGAGCAGTTGCCTCACTTCTATTGCAGCCCTTTTCCCATCCATCCTTCAGCCTAGCCAGAGCCAGTATCAAGGGAGCGGGAAGCTCTTATTGTAGGCAGAGGAGGAGCCTGCTGCGGGTTGTCCTGGGAGGGGAAAGGGCTTTGATCCAGCTGCTGGTTCATCTGAGCCACCTGCAGCTGGGGAGGTGAGCGGTTGGCCAGTGCTGTCCTTCCCTACCCCAGGGGAGCTCCCAGTCCCGTGTTGCCTATTAACCATTTGCAATAGATGTAAATATTTACTTCTAATAAACTCTTTGAAAGAGCTGCAGAGCCGAGTGTGTGGAAGCTCTGTGCTGGAGGGGCTGGGTGTGCTGGCTGCAGCTCTCCTGCTCTGCAGCCAGAGCTAAAGCCCCTCATTTGGGCACCTCTTGTGTTCTGGGGGAACTGGATGAGGGATGCAGTGAAGATGCCCTGGATGTAAGGTAGGACTCTGCTGCACAAGGATTTGCTTTCCAAGGGGAATTAGCTCCTCATGTTGCAGCAGAATGTCCCAAAGTAGTTTGTGGTTGCAGAGCTCAAACCTGTCTCCTCCCCACTCCTTCCCAGTGTCTGGGGTGAGTTTGGGAACCAAGACTTACGGCAAGGAATGGATGACTGGAAGCACTGTGATCCCATTAGCATTCCCCACTGCTCTTTAGTGACTCCTCTCCCACCTAGGACACAGAAGGTGGGAAGGATCACCATACAGCACAAAACCACACGGGACAGGACTGCTGGAATTCTGCCCGTCCCTGAGACTGCTCCTCCCTGCCCCAGCAGTGTGTGCGTGCTGTGGAGCCTGGCACCCGGGCCAGCTGCCCTGGCAGAGCTCTGGAGCGTGCTGTGCCCGAGGGGAGGGACCAGCTGCTCTTGGCTCAGCCCAGCCTGGGCATCACACCCTCCCACCCCATGTGTGGCCGTGGGGTTCCTGGGCACCTGCCATCTGTTAAACCGGTGCCTCGCGCCGGCTGCAGCAGAAGCAGCTGCGATGCAGGGAGTGAAGAACTGGGGTTTTCTGCAAGGAAAATTCCAAAACCAGAGAGCCCCGTGGCAATAAATACCGAGCCCTGCATTTTCATTGAGGGTTATGAATAAAAGAGCGCATTCCCAGCACAAGGGAGCGTGTGGAAAGTGGAGCCACTACTCGGGACAACTCAGCACGTTACTTGTGCTGATGAGAGATTCGGGGCTGGTAAACTCAGCGTTAATGTTGTCTTGAGGATACAGCAGCCCAAAAGTGTCTCCCCACCTCCAGATGCACCACAAATCCACTCTTCTCCCCCAGACAAATGTTTAACTGGATGCTGTAAGTCAATATTTGCCTGCCAGGTTCTCAAACAGGGGGTGGTGCCGAAGGTCGCCGCCGCGGTGGGCCGGACGAGAGCTGCGTGTGCCCCTCGCAGAGCTGTCGGCTGGGCTAAAGCAAGTGCCAGCTCCAACAGGGACATGAGCAGCCTCAGGTAAGGGGGCAAATAAAATAGGGTTTGATGTGAGCGCTCCTCCTATGAGCAGGAGTGCCCCCCTGGGAGAGCGGAGTGAATTTGGCAGAGGGTTAAAGGACGGGGCACCACCAGGGAGGAACAGGGTATTCAGGGTTATGTGTGGCTGCAGGATTTGAGGTGAGGGAGGACAGTAAATGAAATGAAATGGCCTCAAGTTTTGCTTTTTTCCACTTCGCAACTGGGGTCTTAGCCCAGTAGTTTTGGGTCAAGTGAGGACTGCTTGGAGAGTGGGAAGCAGCCCTAGGAATTAAGTATGGCAGTTGTGCTGGGGGCTGGGCTTTGGCACACTGGCTTTGTGTTAAGAAGAAGACGTGTTATTTTTGTTTGAAAGGGAAAAGTGGCTGGGTGAAGTATTGGCCAGGGAATGGGTGGGGTTTTGTCTGTGACCCTGGAAGCCCTGATCCCACTGTCCCAATACAGGAACTGGACTGCGGGGGTGGGAGAGGCTGGGTTTGCCAGCAAGGGGGGAAGGCAAGTGCTGGGAAGGGGAGGACTCTCCATTCCAGGACATATTGCTGAGAAGCTGCTCTGGTATTGCCTTTTCCACCTGCAAAGTCCCTCCCAGGCAGCACCTGCAGTCCCACCGAGGCAGGTCAGTATCTCTTCTCTCCAAGAGCTCAGCTGAGGATGCCGTGCCCGCATCTCAATGGTTTCCCTGGGAGAGAAGCAGAGGGTCTTGTCTCCTTCCAGAGGCACAGTGTGTGCAGCACTGATTAGGGAAATACCATTTGCAAGCCAGAGAAACGAGGGCAATGGGGTCAGACATGCGGGATCCAAGCGGGAGAGTGTCATGTAGGAGCCTGGCTGTGGTTGCAGCTCTGCCCCGGCGGGGTCCCTGCTCCTCTCTCATTTCGCTGCCTTGGCGTCAGACCCAGGAGTCTTGTGTTGTTTCTTTGCAGCATTGTGCGTCTCCCCACTGCTTTCTGTGAGCTCCTGTGCCAACCTGTTTGGCCAGGTTGATAATTTTCTCCCTGTAGACCTGAAAAGGCTCAGCTCACTGCTGCCAGGCAGCTGGAAATAACTTCTCTCTCGGCTGGTCCTTCTGTTCCAGAAATATGGTGTTCCTCTGGGGTCTGCTCTGCCTATCTGCTCTGCACAGCCTCCTAAGGGTAAGTTCTCACCCCAGCGAGGTGGGGGTGTGAGCACAGCCTCTCCCCACCAGCAAAGGGCAAGGGCAGTGTGGTGGCTCACTGCACCAGACCACGGGGCAAATATCACCTGGTGCTGCTGCGTGAGAAGCCCTGGAAGGCAGATTGGTGGAGGTGCTTCTCTGCTGTGGCTTAACCAGCAAGGTTTCTTATCTTTTACCCAGATAAAATAGCTGCGGATATTATCATTATTCATATTTCTGTAGAAAATCTTTGGAAACTTGGCTTCAACTGTATTTAGTGACTGTGACTCAGGTTGTTTAATAACAGCTATTTATTTCCACCCCCCCTCCCCACTTTAAATTTGGATCCTTGTCAGATCTGAGATTGCAAAACTGCACTGCTCACTCTCTAGAGGATACTTTATTTTGTACCCGTCTGGCCTGGCCCCTTTCTAAACAAAGGCAGTGTTTGCAGTCTCTCCCAGCTCCTGCTCACTTCCACCTCCCCATGTCGGACCCCACTGCCTCTGGGTCTGCATCCTAAAGCCCTGCCTGGGCTGTTGCCTTGTGGAGAACTGCTACAGCCAGGAGCAGGAGTGGGACCAACTCTGAAAATTCGGAGGAATTTATCAGAGACCTGACTGTGTTTCTTTATCGATTTTTTTTTTCCCCTATAGTTTTCTTTGGCACATGCCATTGACCAACAGCGTCTCTTCCTAGACAAAGATGGGAAGCTGAAGGTAAGCAGTGACTGGTTCCACCCAAGAGGACTGAAGTTGTGCTGTGGTGTTTGCAATGGTTTTCCAGCTGAGATAGATGAGCCCAGACAGTGAAATCCAGTAGTGCCAGTGCTGTGAGAAAGTTCATCTTTCATTCCCTGCTGTGGCCAACGCTGTGCTCCCTCACACTAGAAGCTCCAGCCTAAATAACTGGGCAAAGCATGGAGTTAACATCAGTACTGGTGTGTACAGGGGCTGGCAGGTGGATGATTTAATTTCTGATTGATAAGGAAAGGTGAGGAAAACAACCAGCTGTGAGAATGACAGGGAGAAAGACCCGTAGCTGATGCAACCCACTGAGCCTGGGATGTTTTAAGACCGTGAAAATATGAGGAGAGCAGTGGCAATGCTACAGGCTAAAGCCTAGAAAAGTGGAAAATGGGAAAATCTGGAAAGAAGAGGGATGGAATAGAACAGACAGGTCAAGAAAACACAGGTGCCTGGAGGAGGAATTGAGCCAAACTGGATCAGGGCTGTGACAGCAGCAGAGGGTGCTGACCGGTGCGTAAGGCAGATGGGCACTGCCAAAATGTGAGGGGAGGAGGTGAGATCAAGGCTGAGGACGATGGATCTATAAACACTGAAAGCACAGGACGTGTGCTGAGCGGGTGGTGGGTCTTGCCCTCAAGCTGGCCTGCAGCAGGCCCTGAGAGCAAGTGGAGAAGGAACCACTGTCAGACCCTCAGTCCATTTTCACAGGATATAAGACCTTCTCTCTTCCAAACTCATTCAGGTGCTTTTAAACTGAAGTTTAAGCAAAAACACAAGAGTAGAGGAGCTGGAGAGTTTTTTCAGCCCATTTAGGTGTGCAGTAAGGCCCATGAGGGAGGGTGTCACTGTGCTCCTGCTTTTCCAGTGCTACCCTTCATGTTTCTCCTCAGGATGTGAAAAGTGCTGGAATTGTACAGTCTGATCTGCTGACAGCCATCCCAACCCTGCCAGATGAAAAGCTGGTAGAATTTGCTTATGACAGCTTCCAGGAGATTGATGGACCCACGTCACCATTTGCCACCAACCTTCCAGACACGAGGGATGACTGGAACCTAGAAGATGAACACATAGCTGGGGCCGGGGGCTGTCATGGAAACAAACTACCTGGGGAAATTGCCTCTCCTGAAGAAGGAGAGGCTGAAGATAAAAGCTGTGAGATGACTTGGAAGAAAAGCCAGAGGCTGGCAGATGGCTTGGTGAGATTCAGCATCGATCTCCTGAGAGAGGTCCAGTTGGAATCCAGCAGAACCAATGTGATCCTGTCGCCCCTCAGCATCGCCCTCGCCTTGTCTCACCTGGCACTGGGTAACTTCTTAGCTACAAACCCACCATCTCCTGCCCTTCCCCACACCCTCTCCCAGAGGCACTAGAAAACAGCGTGCAAAATGCAAATTAAATGCAGTCCCTTCCACTTATCCTTACTCCTGCAGCTTTAATTAGGTATGATTACAATGGAAGCTGCTCTCTGAGGCTCCCACTCTCAGATTTCTCCAGCCTCTCTTGTAAGGCGCAGCATGTTTCTAACAGGAGGTAGCCAGAGTAACATCCCTGTTTTCCACTGCACGGGCATGACCTAACAGGAGTTTGATTTTTAGGAGCAGCAAATCAGACAGAGAAGCATTTGCTGGAGGTGATGCACCTGGAGTCAGTGCCCTGTCTCCACCACATGCTGGGCACCCTTCGCAGAAGGCTCAGAGAGTCCTCCCTCAGCCTGGCATCACGTCTGTACCTGCAGAAAGGTCAGAGCTGGCACAGGGGGGTCTGCACTGGTGTAGGATAAAACTCCCAGTGACAGGGAGTGGTGGAGGCACGCTGCCCTGCTGGGAGACATCTCTGTTTCCCTAAGCACTCCTCCTGGGAGCGTCGTGCCACTGGCCGAGCCACTGAGCAAACCTTTTCCATGTCCGATGACTTAATGCAGAATTCTACCCCTCTGCCAGGATTTGAGGTGAAAGAGAAGTTCCTGGAGGATTCAGAGAAATTCTATGGAGCAAAGCCCATGACCCTTTCTGGGATCAGTGAGAATGACCTTGTAGCCATAAACAACTGGGTAAAGGAAGCGACCCATGGGCAAATACCCACCTTCCTACAGCAGCTCCCTGAAAACACGGTGATGCTCTTGCTCAATGCAATCCATTTCCATGGTGAGCTCCACAGGCTTTCCTTATTTTCCAAGAGAAATAGTTAGAAATCTAGTTTTCTGCAAGCCCTGTAGCTGAACAGCATCTGCTTTCCTTGCTTCCTGCTAGTCAATCTGCTTGTTCTCGTACATCTGCTGTTCCTCTTGCTTAGATTTCTCTACAGTGATGATTCTCAACTGCTTCACATGTGCTAAAAGTGTTACTTGACAGCAGAGCCCAAATGCAGCAGGTGGGACCTGCAGTGCCTTTGCCTCCTGGTTCAGGATCCCAGGCAGTGGCACATCCCTGCTCATCTAGTTCCTAACTTGATCATCTTAAAGGTCTTTTCTAACCTAAATAATTCTGTGATTAACCAGGTCACATGCAACTCACTACACACCCACCACAGAGCTCAGAGGCAGCTTCTGTGGATCTCCTTCTGACTTAGAGCACAGTGGTCAGGCACATCTTCCTCTTTTAATTCCCTGGGGGTTGTGCACAGACCAAACACCGCCAGTGTAAATCTACAAACGCTTTACCTTGGTCTTGGAGCAGTGTTTCACCCTATGCAGCACAAAGGAAATACTCCCCATTTTTCAAAGCACAAACATTGTTTCTTTTATCTCCATAGCCTTCGCTGGTCTCCCACACTGAGGCATGAGGATTAATCCTTGTTCTTTTTGTGATTTCACAGTCCCTCTCTGGATGATAAGAGTTTCCTGCTGTCAGGGCTCTTCCAGCCTTGGTACTGACTTCTCTTTGCTGTATTTCTACTTGCCTGGTCACTGTCTGCCTTGTTAGAGAACTCAGCTCAGCAGTTTCTGGTTTTCTACCCAAATTTTACTGTGTTGATTTCAAAACTTTTCTTTTGACAGGGTTTTGGAGGAATAAGTTTAATGCTAGCTTGACTGGGACAGAAGTATTCCACCTTGACAATAAGTTTGTGGTCCCAGTTGAGATGATGAAAGCCTACCAGTATCCCCTGAGCTGGTTTACACTGGAGTCCCAGGACATTCAGGTAGGGCTCTCTCGTGAGCATTGCAAGTTTTGACTGGAATTTCCTCTTGCTGTTGTATTTTACTGACTGCAAGTATTCTTCCCAACAAAAAAAAAAAAAAAACCACACACACACACAAAAAAAAAAACAAAAAAACAAAAAAACAAAAACAAACCACCAAAAAACCACCTCACATATTTTTAACAGGCATAGCACTCAAAAATTTAATAATCATCCCTCATCCTTGCTTCTAGCAAGAATGTTGGATCTTCACTCTCAGTCTCTAGGAAAAAAAAAACACAAAGAGATATTCCCATTGAATGGGAATTAATAGTTTTAAAGCCCTGAGTTAAAGATAAATGAGGAAATATGGAAAGGAATTCCCTGGGACAATGTACTGTTGGAGCACCTCAGAATACAGCCAGAGTGGGTACAATGTTTGTGCCCATGGGCTTCCACTCTGCCGTGTGCTCAATCTTTGCCACTCAGTGGCTGATATTAAAATCTAATGCTGTTATTCCAGCGAATTTTCTCTTCTGGAGAAATCAGATCCCTCCTTCTCACCACACTCTTCTCATCCAATACCAAGGCTGGCTCTGTAGACCAATTGGAAAAATTAAAAGCATCACTTCCTGGACTTTCCTTCCTTTTCCATAAATTCTTCTGGTTGGTTTTATTTCCAGGTGGCCAAGTTTCCCTTTAAGAGTAACGTGAGTTTTGTGGTCATTGTACCAAACCAGTATACTCGGAATCCCTCCCATGTGCTGGAGAACTTCCCTTACAAACAGCTATGCAGGCTTTTCCCCAAAGAGGTGCCCACCACAGTGAAGATCCCAAAAATAAAATTGGACTACCAGCTGGAACTCAACAAGGTTCTCAGTCAAATGGGTAAGGCCTCTTTGCACAGAACAAGCCAAGCTGTTCAATCTGTGGCATCTGTTCACTGACACTAAAAACTGCCACCCTTGTTTCTAAAGCTGAGCCTCACAGCTTGCTCCAGAACTCCAAACTCTCCCATCCCTTCTTCCTCTCCTCCTCCTTACTCTTTGCTTGCCTAGCACCAAATGTTTTGCTCCAACAAGATGATACTACAGAGAAGGCAGCGTTCACAGTTTCTCCATTCCCCTCCTTGTAGCCAAGACCTGTGCATCAATCTTTATCTCTTACTTTGTCATTTAATACAGTGTCCAGGACGTGGAAATTGCCAACAGAGAAAATTCAGATCACAAAACTTGGCACTGAAATAAAACACCAGGCACTGCCTTTCCAGATGAGAATAATTTAAGGGTTCCCTTTGTTTTGCAGAATTGCTTAAAAAAATAATCTCTGTAAAAGTGCTTCCAGCCAAGCAAGAAAGAGCCTTCAGATTTGCTGCTGCTTTTTAAGGATGACTTTAAGTTTTACACTACTATTCTAAACGAGGTGGACAAAGCTTGTGAAGCCTGTTCTGGTTTTGGCACCCTCAGCTCTTCATACAGAAAGGGACTGGGGAACCTGCCTGGACTGCAGTTTTTGTTTCTCTTGCCTGTCAGTTCCCCAGGCCTTCATGGTGGGCAACACACGTAGCAACAGAGCAGGGAATTGCTTTCTTCAGACAGCTTTGAGAAAAATCAGAGCTGGTGGCACCAGCTGGGGAAGGTTAACTTGATCTCCTTTCTCTGTAGGCCTCCAGGAGCTGTTCACAAGCCCAAATCTGCAGAAGATCACAGATGAGCCTCTCTTTGTGTCCAGTGTGCAGCACCAGTCCACCCTGGAGCTTAAAGAAGATGGGGTGGAAGCATCTGGTGCAACCAGCGTTGTGCTGTCCCGCTCGGTCTCTGTCTTCAGCCTCGACCGGCCCTTTGCCTTCGTTATCTTCGAGGATGAAACGGGCATCCCGCTTTTCATAGGCAGCGTCCAGAACCCCAACCCCAGTGCTGCTCCCCAGATCCAAGAGCCACGGGACTCACGTGAAACCACAGATGCCAATAAGTACCACATGCCCAAATAAGAGAGGAGCAGAACCTAAGTGTTCTGGGACTGCGACCTGACCCTCTGGACCAGCTGAGAGAGGCCTCCTGCCCTCAGAGACCTCCCTCTGAGGCCACAGGAGGCAATTCCTTACTGTTTTCCTTTACAGACCCCTAGAGACCAGTCCTGGGATAGCCCATTCCAGCCTTGACAAGGTTCTCCAGGTCGAGGCTCCCCTCTGTTGAACCTGAAAAGCTTGCTCTGCCTGGATTTCCCTTCCAGGGCTCTCAGTCACGGAAGGGAGACTTTCTTGTCCCCAGACTGTTATTAGAGTCTTTATTAAGATCTTATTAGAGTCCCCCATAGCCTGGAATCATTCATTAGCATCTGGCAGCTTGGACAACAGCCAGAGATATATTAATATGGCTCTTCCTTCCGCAGTTCCTGGGAACATGTCTCCCTCCAATGTTCCTCTGAAAACCATCTGTGCCCACCTAGAAAACGACCTCTAGAGCAACTGGACTAGTAACCAGTTGTCTTCTCTAGGATGAGTCACAGCCACTTCCAGGCACAGGCTCTTTTAAAAGATTTGCTTTTCCCACTCCTTGGCAATTTGGATTTGATGTAGGAGGCTCTGCAGTGGGAAACCACTTTGGATCCTTATCTCCAGCCCTCTTCCGGGAAACTCTAGAGGTTGGGTAATGCTAGATTTTTCAAGACATATTTTATAAAGTGTTTTTTAGTAATTTTTATGTTGGCAGAATAATAAAGAATAAGGCAGAATACATTTGCTGAAGGTGTTGCATTGAAGGGCCCAACTGAGAAAGGAAAAAGACATAGAAATTGAATAATTGCAAAGTTTGGGGGGGGAAAAAACGTCTGGGCATTAGAGAAGGAAAGATAAGGAGAGGCTCTGGCAAAGGATCTGCTTTTAGTTACACCTCGTCACAGAGGACAACAGGGCCTATGAGGTGAAATGGCAAATCTGTAAAGGCTCTCCAAGGACTGAGTCCAACAAGTTTTAGGCATCTCACCTGCCAAGTGTGCACGGGATGCTTCTGGGTCAGAGCTGGCTGTGTGAGATGGCAGAATTCCCTGAACTAGGGCATGAGCTCAGCAGCACAGGGTCAGGAGGGTATTTTGCCTGTGAGCAGCAATGCAGGGATAAGTAGGGATGTGACAGCCCTTAACATTTCTCTTGGGTAAAACCTGACAATTGCTGGGGTCTGCTCAGAGGCTCAAAGGTGCTGACCTGGCATCTGTTATCTGCGAGTTGTCCTTTATTGGGACTCCACAGCACAATGCTGTAGATGGCTGGGACAGCTTCCAGGGAAAAGAGGGCAGATTTTGACACCTGTAGCTGAATGTCATTGCTTTTGCCCTATTTTGGCAAAAGACAACATCCTGTTACAGCTTCACTTTTTGTCTGAGGTGGGAACAGCCCATCACAAACCCTGGAATGGGTCCTTGTTCCAAGGCAGTGGTGCACTATCACGAAAGCTCATGAAGCCCTGGTACAGGTTGCCCAGAGAAGCTGTGGCTGCCCCATCCCTGGAAGTGTCCAAGGACAGCTTGGACGAGGCTTGGAGCAACCTGGGATAGTGGAAGATGTCCCTGTCCATGGCAGGAGGGTTGGAATGAGATGATTTTTAAGGTCCCTCCTAACCCAAACCATTCTGTGATGCTATGAAAGAATCCTGGGAACCCTCCATCCAACCAAGCCATCCTACCACTTAAAAATATTGGCCTAACTCACCACAGCCTGCCATGCTGCAGCTATTTCCGTACAAAACAACTCCTGTCCATAGTAGATTCTGGTTCCAAACCCCCTCAGATTCTGGGTAAAAAGGATGGTGCTCTGTTTTTGTGAAACAGCAGTTACAGAGCCCAAGGGTCACCCTTCTGGCAGTGTTTTCCTCGCTCGGGAAGTCTGCCTTCCCTCAAAGGAAGGAGCAGAATGCCTCTGGGAGCCTCCGTCCCTGAATAGTCTGCACCATCTGCTGGCATAAGAGAAGGACTGACTCACTAACCATGAATTCTGGGGATGCAGGCGACTTTGGGGAATAAAACGTCCTGGCTCCAACCTGCAATTATGCATTTCTCCCAGTCTAAAAGGGGAAGAAGGGCTGAAGATAATGCCTACCCCTCTAACCAGTGTAATGACACGTACCCTTCAAAAAGTGGCTGTAATTACAGGGCCAGGCAATTTTAACAAGTAAAACCACAAGAATTCAGCCCTACTATGAGGGCACAGCTCTAGCCCACAGGAAACATTTTAGCTTATTTATTTATACAGATTCATTCCTAACATTCAGAAATACCATTTCATGCCTTAGGTAAGCCTTGCCTTGGCTACTGTAACCTCCCCGAATGCCACCCTGTTGCAGCTGCAACCTCTGCACAATCTGAAACTCAAGTCTTCCTTTCGACGCCTCTGCCCTCCAGCTCCCCCTTCTATAAAGTTTTTTCCCTTGTTCTCAGTTTCCTGAACAGCTTGGTTCTTATTTCCTATTTTCTGTCTTGCTGCCATCACTCCTCCTCCCAGCTATTCTTGTCAAACTATTAATTTCATCTTATTTGACAGTGCAGCAGCCCTCCATGACTGTGCTTCGCTCAACAAATTATCAGTTACACCAACCATAAGACTCTTTTTCACTCCACCGGCTTTCCAGGAGAGGCAGTTTGTAAAATGCAAAGTAATATTAATGTCTCTGCTCAGGAATTTCCACTTTGCATTGCTAAAGCTTTCATTTTGACGGAGCTGCACTCTGAAAAGACATGACTAGCACAGGGCGTCTGCTCTATCCATCTGCACCACTGGCTCAGAATATCAAATAAGTCTCAATATCTTTAATATTAGATGTATTCTTTTCCTTACTAGAGAAAATTCATATCATCAGTACTTCCACAGCTGAAGTGAGCAATGTTCAGACAGCATATTGAACCCAGACCAGAACAACAGTAAAATGTTTGTATTGATTTAACAAAACTGATTTTGTTAGATGAGCTTAATGCACCATTTCAGGGATACCCTTCACCTACAGGAATAAAGCTGGTCTGTAATAACATTCAATGCAACTACCACTCTGATTTGAATGGTTTAAAATGAAACCTGTATTTAAACAGATGGGTTTTCATTTGAAGATAGAGACGAGACGTAAAAACTTCTATAGTGGACCTTCCATAAAGGGCATTTTAATACCACAAATAAGGTTTCAAAAAGAGATGAAAACCACCAGAAAATATCTCCACAGCCAACACCCCCATTCCTGGGCCGAGGATGGAACACTAACAAGCACAATCATCTCTCTGCAGATGACTTCTCACAGAGCAAGCTGAGAAGCAGCTGAAAGCAGAGCTGTTACCCTTCTTGCTAGAAAGGGTCACCTTTGAAGCACTGACTAATCACAGGGCAGACGACCTGGTCTGCTTTTCCAGCTTGCAAAACCGGCATCTAATGCATCTCTAAACCCATCCCTTCCCCTTTGCTGAGTGCAGCAGACATGAGGAACTCCTCATTACCTGCCAGCAGCGAGCCTGGCAGCGCAAAGAGGTATCCCCATTCAAGACTGGGGGCACTGACAGTATTGCCTACAATTTACTTCCAGCATTTCCAAGCAGACAAACAGCTGGATCAGGTTAGCTACGTCTCCAGTTAGCCCAGTATCCTGGCTCTCCCAGTAGCCAGTAACAAATGACCAGGGAGAAGAAAGCCAAGAATAACTAAGGACAAGGAAAACCAACTGTTCTCTGGTTGTACTGCCCAGCTGCTGAGTCTGATGTTCCATCTGACCATTGTCAGCCTTCAGGGGACCTGTCTTCCACTAATTCGGTTTGGGTTGTTTTTTTTTTTACCCTCAAATCTGTTTATCTTTCATATTCCGCAAAACCTAGTAATAATGAGTTTTACAATTTAATACTTATTAAAAAATACATTCTCTTGGTTTAAATGTGCTCTGATGGGGGCTCCCCTTGAGTCTTCTATTGCAAATAATAATGAAACCCCTCTGCCCCTTTCCTTTCTCCAGATCATTTGTCATTCAGTAAGTTCCTACAAGATTCTCATAATTCAACTTTTTTTAACAACTCCTCGGCTTTTTAGCCTCTTTCTTTTCGGCCAAAAACTTTAAGCCAATTATGTTAATGACTGCTTGTTAACTAGTAACTATCACTGGATACAAGCAGTTCAGAGCATCTTCCCCTTAACTGCCTTAAATAACAACAGAATCCTGCTTCCACTTCGTGAGTCTCTCCATTAGATCTTGGACATAGATCCATAAATCCATTAAACGCTGCTGCATTAACCATACCTCTGAGACAGAGGAAATTCCCTGATGTGACATATGGCAAAACTGCTGGGATAAAAGACTTGCTCAAACAGGGCAGGGAGTGTTTGCCTCTCCAATCTTTGCTTTGCCCACTACACTGCTCTGAGCACAGGGAGCACATTTGACCCGGAGAAAAGGGTTAAAAAATTAGTGCAATTCAGCAGGAGGGTGGCAGCAGCAGAAAATGGGAGCAGAGCACTTTAAGAGAGCCCTGGGAAGCTGTAACCTGAAGCCTGCCGAAGGCTGGGCTGGGGGAAGCAGCAAAAAGCAGATGTGGCTGCACCAAACCCACACTGTCCTCGACTCGCACCCGCTGGGAGCCCCTGACAGCAGCGGCAGAAAGGAGCCCGAGGTAAGGGACAGCTCAGGGCAGCTCACCTGTGCCCACTGCCAGCAGAGAGGGGAGCACAGGGCAGGGGCTGAGGCTGGGGAGCTACCAGAGCACCTGGGAAACGGGAAGAACGGTTCTCGTGCAGGTGTTAGAAGGTGTGATTCCCACCAGGAGACCTCACCAAGGACTGGGAGCCACCAGCACCGGCTTTGCCTCCGGGGCTGAACTGCGCTTGGGAACTGGGGTGGTTTTCTGCCTTTCACGCATCTGCCTTGCAGCTTTTTCTCTGTGATGGTAACGAGTTTGGTGACAGTCAAATCCTCCAGAGCTGGTAGTTGCAGGATGCTTCGGGAGTGCTGTGGGGTGGAACGAGCAGAGTGAGCAGTCTGAACTCATGGCTCATGTTTCACAGCACCTCTAAAGTCAGAAGCGTTTATAAACGATGTGAGACTTGTACCATTGTAGAGGGAAAGTAAAGTATTTCCTTCGCAACTGCAGGCCTTCACAAACCGACAACTCCCACACACAAAGTACCTTCTCAGCTCATTTCTCAAAGTTTTCTTCCTGTACCTTCCTGACTCTAACATCACATGCTGTTGCTCCTTCTCTTCTCTTTAAAGACAGCCACAGATTTTAATATTGTGCCTGAAACATCCCACCTCTCTCCAACCAAATTCTTTTCTCTGCATTGCTGGCTGTGTGCTAAGAGAAATACAAATAGAATCCAGATGTTCAGGCCAATTCAAACGCAAAAGGCTTTGTCTTTTCAAAATGGAAATTGCTTTTTGGCAAAGTTTGAGAAATATGAAGCTGGTGACAGTACTGGCAAAAACAATACAATCTGCAAAACCAATCTCCGCTCTCATGCTCCCAGGAGCTCAGTGTAGCTGGAAGCAGAGGTTGTGTTGAGGTTATTTTTTTTTTTTTTTTCTTCAGAGAAAAGGTTATGCTCCGTGGAAAACCTTCATCTCTAAACTAGACTGGGCCAAATCTCTTCCTCTCAGCATGCAGGAGTGCAGCTTGGTGCAGGCGTCCTCACAGAGCCCTCGCTAAGGCCTGTTTAACTGAGACTCACGCAGGGCTTCTGTCACCTCTCTTCCAGCATGGAGCCTGTTCACTGTAAAACTCTGCAGTGATAGGAGCAATCCCAGATGCATTGGTTTGTTGCAGATAATAAACTCCTCGTGATCCACATCTTCTGCACCAGAAACCTCATATACTCAGCAGCTGGTCGCAGGATGCAAGCGCACAGGGAAAAGAGGGTACCACTTCTGTGTTGCACTGACTGAACGCAGATGAAAACTTAAAACATCCCCTGTGGTGCCTTTTTCTCCATGGGAGAGCTGCTTCCAGAAAAAAAGGCAGGGAAGGGAAATAGTGAACTGCCTTTCACTCTGCCTGAACCGGGTCCTAAACTGGGGCTGTTGTAGCCACGTGTATTTCTAGCAGCAGGCGTGTTTTCTTTACAGCTGAATTTAATCTGAAACACATGTTCTTTCTCTGATTTCTCTAGATGCTTGGATGACAAGGGTTAGTTAAATACAACCCTCTTCTTTTAATTTCTGGGAATCTATCTAAACATTGCTTCAGACCAGCCTCGGTGGCGTCTATTCTCAGGGGCATGACACTGCAGCAGCTCTGGTTCACCCACAGCAAAACCCTGGGTTACTCACTGCCCTTTGGACCAGACAGATGTGTCTGGAAGGGCCACATATACCACTACTGGAATGATGAAAAGTGGATTCCACAGAAGGAACTGCTTTGGGGAGTTTGGTCCTCTTCTCCCAGCTCTGTTAAAAAGATTGAATAAGCCGAGGTCTGCCTTTTACTTCTTCTCCAGATCTGGCCCAGCATTAGGTATTTACTCCCACCCCCTTTCCTTATTGTCTTTTAAGAACACTCTTCTATTTTACTTGAACAAATTGCAAATAAGAAGCAAAGGATGCACACGGGCTGTGCAGCCTTTCAGGTCATGCAGACACAAGAAACGTGGCAAACTACTGATTGAGGCAGGTAACTTGTGTAGCAGAGCAGTAACCAGTCAATGCTGTCTTCTGCCCTGTTAAACAGTATGCATTTGGTACCTTTTTATAAACGGAGACTTTAATTCCTTAAAGTCTCAAACTCACAAGAAACGATTTGGTGCTTTTCTGGACCTTGGCACTCAGTAACTGCCAACATCAGTGTGGTTTGGGCCACACACATCTGCTTTTGTGCTCGGGCACACCCACACTGTGTGTCTGCCCAATTTTAAAGTCCCTGGGGCCAGGCTGGCTGGGTACTTCCAGCTAGAGAATAAAACTTGGCTAAGATCAGGTGTGTGTTTCACAATTGGAAGGACAAGCAGCAGCATGTGGCACTGCAGTTCCCGTCACAACCAGGTACAGTGAATACTAGTGGTAGAGGTGTATTTGCTCAGTTTCTCAAACTCTCTCTGCCATGTTCTTGCTCTGTAGGTTCAGGCATGCAGATTCCAGTGGTTCTCCTTTTCCTGGGTCTCTTAACTGTCCCAAGCAGAACCCAGAACTCAGCTACTGAGCAGGTGAGTAGGAGACAACAGGCAAAGAGTGAGGGAGAGATACTTGGAGCAGGTAATTTAATTTTAGAGAATCTTATGCAAGGATTAAGCACTACCCTCCTAAGTTACTAGGATTTTATTTCGCAGCATAATGAGACTAACTCCTGCTTTACCTAGATAAAACCACAGTAGTTACATCAGGGGATGACCATGAGGCAGAAACAGCAGATTCCAAATTCAGTGGTGCCTTTGGCTTTACTGGGACACCTTAAAGTAACCGTTCCCACACTCACCTCCAAGATTAAGCCAGTATTTCTATACATCACAGGAGAGTATCTGTAGATTGCTTGCCTTTGACATGTTTATCACAACTGCACCTGCCCTTGCAAACTGCAAGTCTGACCAAAGCGCTCCCTGTGCCTGCCAGAACTCTGCCACCGCTGATGGAGCCAACGCTGGCGAGGAAGAGGAAGATCCATTTTACAAGACCCCTGTAAACAAGCTGGCAGCTGCAGTCTCCAACTTTGGCTACGACCTGTACCGCCAGCAGTCCAGCCGCACAGCCACCGCCAACGTGCTGCTGTCTCCCTTCAGCCTGGCCACTGCACTTTCTGGTGTCTCACTTGGTGAGCTCTTGCCCAATTTCCTCATGTACCATTTGGTTTGACAGACCTTCCCTCACTGTTGTTGTTGCTCTCGGCAGGTGCTGGAGAACGAACCGAAAATGTGATTTCCCGCGCTCTCTTCTACGATCTGCTCAACAAAGCTGAGGTCCACGACACCTACAAGGACCTCCTGAGCAGTGTGACTGGACCAGAGAAGAGCATGAAAAGTGCCTCCCGGATCATCCTGGAGAAAAGTAAAAGCCCTTCTTCCCCTCTCTTACATTTTACCTAAATAACTAGCAGCAGGTGGTTATTTAGGTGTGTGTATACACACACACATGCTCACTGCACTAACAACTTTGGCTCTGACATCCTGCTAAGCCAGGATGCTGACAGTGCATGGAATGCTCTTGCTGCTTCAGAAAAAGCCTGGAGAGTTTGTGTGCACTTAAATAAAAGACCAGACATGCACACAAAGACAATGGGGACGAAGCATTTAACATGCAAAAAGTCCTAAAAAGAAACTTGCTGAGAATTTTGCCTTCACTCCAGGCCGTCTGGCAGGTGTTGCTGGCTTCCAGGAACCACAGATCACATTTTCTATTTGTGATAACATTCAGCCATATTCCTTTGTTTAATTCCTTGCAGAGCTATTTTAAATTTCTGCTCTTGGCATGCAATAAACATCTGCTGAGAAAGCTAAGAGCTATCTTTTGGAACCTGCTGGTTCCAAGAATCCAATAGGTTGAGTAAGCTGTACCCATAAAGCAGGCTGGAGAAAGAAGAAAGGCTGATGTTGGAATAGCTGTGTCCAAGCCTTCGGTTCTTATCTCCTTTTTTCACTTTTCAGAAGAGAGTTATCCCACACTCCAGCACGGGTGGCTGTAGGATTTGGATCAGTTTCCTCGATGGGCCTTCATTCATTCTTCTTCAAAGCAGCTTTCTGTATATACATGGCCACAGATATGTTTTGAGAGACCTGCTGCTGGGTTTTGGATTGCAACCTGCTGCCTTGAGATTGTTTTGGTAAGGGAGCTAGCTGCAATATCCATGTTTTTGTTCCCCAGGACTCAGGGCAAAGCCTGGATTTTACAGCCAACTAGAGAAGTCCTACAAGATGCGTCCGAGGGCACTGAGTGGCAATACCCAGTTAGACCTGCAAGAAATCAACACCTGGGTCCGGCAGCAGACAAAGGGAAGGATTATGAGGTTCATGAAGGACGTGCCCTCAGATGTCAGCATTCTCCTTGCTGGGGCCGCTTACTTCAAGGGTAAGAATGTTGTGTACTTGGATACAGAGAGAGTCCATTAAACATGTGTGAGAAGAGGAATGCTCTCAGTTCCAATAAAGGAAACAGACTGCCAGAGATGCAGTGTGTGAGAAGAAAGTGTTTGAGAATGTTTAGTAAAGAAGAAAAACCACACACTACCTGAACAGAAATAGTCCTGAGGAAGGAATTATTACTCTTAGGAAGCTGAGTCTTGAACTGTTTGCAGTAAGAGACCAGAGAAGAAAGTTTAAGCTCACACAACTCCAGAATATCACCACTTAGGGAAGGCACAGCTCAGAGTGTTCTGAGCCTTTTTACCACTGTAGAGGGAATGGAAGGAGATACTAGAGAGCTGTTCTAAAACATGCTGTAAGCCAGTGTCCTGGAGAATTATTGCTTAGAGACAAGGAGCAAAATAAAGGGCGGGGAGAGAAGCACTTTATATGCATTGACACAATTGTTACCCTTTAAAATAGTTTTGTAATTCCATAAGGAGACATCAACTTCCCAATAGCTACTCCACCCATACACTGTCTTGATTATTTATTTGCCATTTAGCCAATTCTCAGATGAAAAGGAGGGGCCAAAGATGGCAGTAAATCAGTAGCTCCAATCAGTCTATTTCTATCCCTGTTATGCCTCAACTCTTAAAGCACAAATACTGTATATAAAAGCACAAGATTATTCAGCCACAGACATAAGCCTGGTTTCATATACGATTACTCCAGAAAATCCTCCGTTTTATATTTTGAAAAACAGGGACATGGAAAACCAAGTTTGACACCAAGAAGACTGCCCTGAAGGACTTCCATCTGGATGAGGACAGAACTGTGAAGGTGTCCATGATGTCAGACCCCAAAGCCATACTGCGATATGGCTTTGACTCAGAACTCAACTGCAAGGTCAGAGAGCAAATATTACATAAGATCTCCTACACATACTGAGGAGCAGGTTCAGCTACACCTACCTGTTAACCCATTCCAGAAGACAGCCTTGCTCCTCCCATCGGCTGGTTTTGCAATCCCTATTTTGAAAGGCAGTATGTTGGTTCTTAGGATATCCTGCTTCTACACCGGCTATGTGACAAGCAGTGCATAATTTAAATAATGCCCAGGTCCTACCAGCCTGTATTGCTTGACTTAAAAGTTAGGCAAGAAGGGCGGGGCACACTCCTTAAAACTTTTCCATCTCTACCTCTTTCAACCAATCCTTCACTGTGGCATGAGCTCAAAGGTGTTCTAGCTGAGAATCCCCCAAAGCAACGCTGCAGGATTCCACGAGTGAGAGAGCACTTGCCATATAACAGCAGGAAAAGTGCAGCATGGATGGATGGAATGCCTGGAGGGTCAGGAAGCATCATGCGGGATAAAAGCAAACGGGGAGGAAGAACAAATGTTAACCAGAAAGGCTGACCAGGCGCTCAAGATTCAGGACTGTGCCTGGTAAAGGATGGGTAAAACCCTTTATGGTTGATGTGACCCTTTCTTATTTCTCTCTTATCTCTGGCTTTGCAGATTGCCCAGCTGCCGCTGACAGAGGGCATCAGTGCCATGTTCTTCCTGCCTACCAGGGTGACCCAAAATATGACTCTGATTGAGGAAAGCCTCACTTCAGAGTTTGTCCACGATGTAGACAAGGAGCTGAAGACAGTCCATGCTGTGCTAAGCTTGCCCAAACTAAAGCTGAACTATGAAGAGGCACTTGGCAGCACACTAAAGGAGACAAGTATGTACATCACACCCCCTTTACAGACTGTCAGGGCTCGAAGCAGTGGGCAAGTTGTTTCCTGCTCTCAGAAGAATATGAAGCTGGTGGGTTATTAGTTAGGTCAGGGTGTAGAGACTTCACCAGCAACTAAATCATCGTGTCCAGGACTCCTCAGCTTCTTATCACATCTCTCCACCAAGCTCGTGCAATGCTTCTGAGATTGAGAGGGTGAAACCCAGTACAAACAGATGTAAGCTGCTCCTCTCTGTATCCCCAGTAAACTCTGCCAGGGCAGCTCCGTGCCCTCCTGGATCATGGCATTAGCAGTACTGCTCCCCCACCCGCAATCCATGCTTTCAGCTAATGGAATTCTCTTTCTTTCCTCCAGGGCTCCAATCTCTTTTCGCCTCACCTGATTTCACCAAGATTTCTGCCAAGCCTCTTAAGTTATCTCATGTGCAACACAAGGCAGTGCTGGAGCTTAGTGAAGATGGCGAAAGATCCACACCAAGCCCCGGGGTGAATGCTGCTCGTCTGACCTTCCCCATAGAATATCACGTGGACAGACCTTTCCTTCTTGTACTGCGAGATGATACCACTGGAACCCTACTCTTTATTGGCAAGATCCTGGATCCCAGGGGCGTTTAGATCCCATCACAATAATCTGCCACGGTAGGGCCCAAATGGAAAGGGTGGTACTGGGAGGGATACTGACTCCCTGCTCTGCTGCACAAAGACACAACTTGCAAATCTTACGCCTTCATGCTGCAATAAAAGAGCTTTTGCTATTAATCTCAGCAAGGCCCAGTATTCTCCCTTGAAAGATTGTCTGCCTACATCCTGTGCCTTCACTCACAATTTCCCCAGTGAGCCACAATGCAGTTCTGTGTCCAGAATGCAAGAAACATTTGGTGCATACTGCATTCCTCCCTATCCTGCTTTCCAGCCTCACACCAGTTGTTGATACTGAATCCCCTCATTACTGACAGACCTGTGCTGGAGCCCTCCAACTTCTGCAGTGCCCCCTCTTACAGACTGTAAGTTTGCACTTCCCAGCCTGCTGCCTCACCCCTCCCAACCATTTACATTTGCCACTGGCAAGAGAAGTGCTTCAGAGTATTAAAAATAGAAGGCAGTGTGCTCTGGATGACTGTATGTTCATAATGCTCAGGGTACCACACAGGGGAGAGTCACACTTCACACACAAGCAACTCAAACATTTGCTTCCAACCCACACACAGAAATTATACAACAGCCTCTATTCCCACCATACCACACACAGACCTCTCACGTTAGAATTGGTCATTTTATTTACAACAGCCTCACTAAAGAGCATTTCTGATTTCATTCAAGTTGCTGTTACACGATTTTCCAGCTTGTACTACATGACTACCTTACCACATGACACTTAGCTTTGATGAAAGATCACATTGCAGCTTCCTTTGACAGGGAAATTAAGTCCTCTGAAGGATGCTTCTGGGAAGCTCTGACAGACAGGTCTTCATCTCTTGTAGTTCCTGGATCTGAGCATTCTGAGGACCACAGTGCACTGACAGAATCTCCTCTGCTCTTTGAATTGTGCTCAGAGCTTCAGAAACTGCAAATCTGAAACAGGAAGATAATAACAGAGTATGCAAAACACTTAATTCAGCTTCTTGACTTACACAACCTTTAAGCCCTTTCTAACAAAAACCTAAACCTGCTCATGGGTACAGATCCCACCCTCCCCTGCCTTTCAGAACCAGGCAAATCGTGTTCAACTTCAGCTGCAAAGTGAGGATGAGGGGGAGGAAAAGGTAAGGAGATGGACACAAACTGAAAACATTATCTTCGAGTATAGGTATCCCCTATTTCCTCACCGAGGCTCCTGCTAAAATTAATTCACTTAAAGGAAGGTGTTGTGAGAAGCTTTTCAGCAGTCCAAGGATTTCCTTGACAATAAAGCAAGAGGATTTCATTCCCTCCTTTGAGATGTCAGAAACATTATACAACTGAGGTATAAACATCAAGGGTGATGAGTTGTCAGAATAAAATGATTGGACAGGGAATAAACTGAGCCAGGGAGAAGTGAAAAACAGACAGGCAAAAGCAGAGAAAACAGGTCCAAAGAGAGCCATGAGGAATAAGGGAACCCCAGTGGGGTTAAGGAACTTGCACTTGTGAAATGGCCAACTTTATGCCAGACTGCCCAGTGTCCTGTGAGACACCCTCAGGGTGCCAAGGACCAGCTGCCATGATTCTGTGTCGGACACACAGGAGTGGTGCAGGGAAAGGACAGAGGATGAAGCCAAACTTACCCATTGAAGAGAATTTGTGCCAGCTTGAAAAGTTCGTGACCTGTTTCTACACTTGATGGCCCATGATGCATTTCCACAATCCCAATACTCTTCCTCAGGTGTCTGGCTGCTTCCTGCCACTTCCCTGATGGAAAACCAAACCAGAACAAAAAATGAGAAATGAATAAATATTTTCTAGAGCTATCACCACCCAAAGAATCTGACAACATTATGCACAATGTGATGAAGTATGTCCACAGCATTCTTGGGCGGGCTGCTGATCTCAGAACCAGGACAGGCCATCAAGAAGAACATGAGATCACATTATTGTTCACTGGCTGCTAGAAACACAGTTTTGGTCCTTCTGAGAGCCCTGCTGTCAAAACTAGGGAAAAAATGTAAGGGCCAGTCTGAGAAACGGCTAGTCATGTTAAATTCATGGTTCAGAAAACATAGGATAATGAGAAGACAATGCCATACCAAGGGTAGCATAGACTTGTGCCAGATGATCCTCCATCTCTCCCATCAGCAAATGCTCTGGAGATAAGAAGTTTCCAGCATCCATTTGACACTTCAGGAGCATTTTGATAGCCTGATCTATAACGAAACAGGTTACAAAATTCATCCTGTGGCCAGTCTCCAGCTGGCCACGATCCACGAAGTAAAATCAATCTGATCTCACCTTTGCATCTTACACAGGTAATTGGGATTTGGTTGGGATTCAACTCTGCTTATTCTACCCCAGTGTAGGCCCAACTTCACCCCAGGAAAGCAAGGCCTGGGAATGCCTAACTCCAGTGTTACCCTGAGTGCTTTTTATTTAATTACTGTACTATGGAACAATGCGTGACTCAGATTAATACCCGGATCAGGGGTATAAAAAACCTAAAGCTGAAGTCCCCATGGACACCAGGCCCCATGCCGTAGGACCCCAAAGGCATGAGCAACAGTGCCATCTCATGGCTACAGCTTCGTGTCCCGACGTGTACTCCTGACCTTAGAGCACAAAGATGAGCCTTACCAGCCTTCCCGTCCCTTAGCAGGTCTAAAGCTTTCTTGATCTGTTGCTGAAGGTCCCGTAAACGGCATGACAGGTTCTCTCTGCTGACTGAGGTTGCACAGGCTTCATCTGAACAACAAAGCAGGTCTCCTTCCCCCTGTGGAAATCATCCCTGTGATCATTCCTGCTCACGTTCTTCAACTCAGCACTTACTTTCCATCTCCATTAGCTCTGTATTGCGTTATAGAGATGCTAAATTGTTTCTCAGTTGTATTCATTAAACAAAGTGACTTTTTTGTAAAGTGCTATTAGCTTGATTTTATAAGAAACGGTGAGATACTGTCATGACTCTACAGTGCCTTTTGCCTTCTGAGCAGGGATCAAACTGAGGTCTTTAACTCTTGGCTTTCCCAGAGACCCAAACCTTACACACCCCAGTAAGTTACAATCATAACTGTGGGAGAACTACCTGCATTGGAGCCTGGCAGCTGGGACAGCAGAATGAGTTTCTCATGGACACCATACTCTTGACATCAGACTCTAACTCATCAAGGCACGCCCGACAGCGACACTCAAAGAAATACTGACTGAGAAGCTGTTGCCTCTCAGCAGCTCTCATTCTACACTGGTGAGGCCCTGAAAAGGAATGGCAAGGGTAGAAATCTCTAAGCAGGTACAGTTCTTAATATCAGAGTAAATGGATCTTTGTTATAATTGAGACCACAAATATTTTGGAGAGGACACAGCTGGAGACTGAAAATCCAACAGTGGGCTCAAGTGATAAAATTTTGTGTTGATACCTTTGGTCAAGGCTGACACATAAACAAAGGCTCCAGCAACATTATGGTATTAAAGTATTACTAGCCACCAGAATGCCAAGGAATGATGCCTGTGCCTTGAGACAAACCCAGAGTTAATGCTTACCATAGCAGTGGAAAATCTCTTGGCCCCTTGGGATTGGCTGCGATGCCCTGACAGTGGCAGCTGTCCCACTGAACGACACGCTGGTGTTGGGACAGCACGAGTGGTTCAGGAGGCTGAGGACAGGGAAGAAGGCTGTCGCCAGGCGCACGGGCCTCTTATTTACAACGGCACCATCTCCAGGCCCTGGAGACAGAGGAAGAACAGGCAGGTTGGGAATGCACGCTCACAAACCCACGCAACTTCTGCAGTGAGCGCCGTGACCGATAGCAGACAGCAGCGGGAAAGTTCCCGGTATATTGCTGCAATAAATAATAGTGAAACACGCTCTGCATGTGCACCAAAGAACAGGCCAGCGTGGGACAGGCCATTAAATTTTAAGCAAGTCATTTTCATCTGCAGTGGGAGCTTTTTATAGCTGATAATTCAATCTCTTCGCTTCACACAAGCTGGGTGAGCAAGGACAGGACAGTTCTGGGCTCCTCAGTACAGAGAAAGACAAGAAGCTACTGCAGAGGGTCCAGCAGAGGCCATAAAGATGCTGAGGGGTCTGGAGCATCTCTCTTATGAGGAGAGACTGAGGGAGCTGGGCCTAGTTAGTCCAGAGAAGACTGAGAGGGGACAATAAATATAAATATCTCAAAGGAGGATGGTGCCAGATTCTTTTAAGTCGTGCCCAGTGACAGGACAAGGAGCAATGGCCATGAACTAAAACACAGGAAGTTCCACATGAGGAAGAACTTCTTTCCATTAAGGGTGGCAGAGCGCTGGAACAGGCTGCCCAGGGAAGATGTGCAGTCTCCCTGCCCGAGGATATTCCAAACCCACCCGCTCCAGGGGACCCTGCTTTGGCAGGCGGTTGGACCGGGTGATCTCCAGAGGTCCCTTCCAACCTTAACGATTCTGTGATTCTGTGACAAGAGAGAAGGACTTAAAAGTTTCTATCTTACCCAACTCTTGCATTACAGTGATTGCTTGTGCGTTACACTGCAGTTGCAGCACGTGTCTCAGCATCGCTTCTGCCACAGTCTTCAGCTCTGGAGACAATTCAGCCGACGTTTGTTCAGATGTCTTTGGTTTGGGCCACTGCTCAGATGACTCCTCTTTCAAAACAGCAGCATGTAGGCCAGCCTCTTGCAGCTGTTTGCATACGGCTACTACACTCAGCACGCAGAGGAACTTGTGTTCAGGGCTGTGCTGCTCAGCGTGGGGCAGAAGGTGGAACACAGCTTGGTAAGAACTGTGATACTGACCACTGTCGTTACAACCAGGGATGCCTCTGGTACCAGCTCCTGCCTCTGGTGCCTCACTGAGACGTTTGCACCCTGCTCTGGGGTTATGAGGGTCCTTGTCCCTGCTGTGGGACCATTCCACCAGCCTGTCAACCTCTGCAAATCCCGCCAGTAGAACAGTCCTCAAGGCCACATGGCAGAAGACCCCCAGCGTGAGAAGCAGCGCTCCCAGTGAACACTCTGTCCTGTGGTACTGCTCCCATGCCATGTCTGCACAGTCCTGGCTGCAGTACTTTGCATAACTGCACCCCCGACAAGGCACTGAGGCCAAGAGCTGCCTCAGACAACGGTGGCAATACAGATCTGCGTTGGTGACCCGAGTGTCCCACGCTGTCTCACTGTCCCGCAGGGGAAGGCTCTCCCCAGGGCAGAGCACACTTACAAAGGCCTCCTCTTTCAACAGGCTCTGTCCTGGCACAATGTCCTGGGAGGCCACCAAGTGACGTCCTCTCTCTGTATCAAAATTCAAGCTCAAAGATGAAGATGCACCTGAAATACTGTCGTTCTCTTCCCAGATCTCTGACTTTCCTTGCATGTCAGCACGTGCTTCTCGTGCAGGCTCTGGACACCTCTCCTTCTCATGTAATTTAACCTTCAGTTGACCTAATTTTTTTAACACTGTCTGGTGTGTAGGACTAGCCATGAGCCCATCCATATGGATTTTACTCTCCACCACACTGAGGGCATCTGCTGCATCCTGTAACCTCCCCAGGCACAGCAGACACTCAGCTTTCCGCAGCAAGATCTTGGGCAGCAGCCTGTCTGGATAGCCATGGCTTTCGGCCCTGGCAATGTCTTCCAAACAAACCTAGGAACAAAGACAAGGCCTTTTAAATGTACTTGAAAACCAGCTGAGACTCGTGCTCTCTTATTCAACCTATGATATTCTCACTAAAATATTCTCTATGTTAATCAGCAAATTCCACGTGCATAGCCTATCTGTGGGCCAAATATAGGCTCCTGACATAGAAAAAGGAAAGGAGGAACCCTTCAGAAAGTTGAAATAATGATGGATGTTTCAAGCACAGCTTGGGAAGCACATCTGATCTACAGTCTCTTGTTCTAACAATTAAATACTTGTTCTTGGGAGGTTGGCAGAGCACCCACCTGAAGCCTGTGTGCAAACACTGTGCTGTAACACCTCAGATGGTGCGTGGGCTCCACCTTGTCCCAGTCCCCTCTCTTACATAATCACAGAATCGTTAAGGTTGGAAAAAACCTCTAAGCGCTGCCAAGCCCACCAACCCATGTCCCCAGGAGCAACATCTACATGGTTTTTGAACACTTCCAGGGATGATGACACCACCACTGCCCTTGACAACCCTTTTGGGGAGAAAATTGTTCCAAATATCTAACCTAAACCTCGCCTGGATCGATTTGAGGCCATTTTCTCTTGTCCTGTCACTTGGAAAAAGAGACTGACCCCCCCAGCTACAACCTTTCAGGGAGCTGTAGAGAGCAAGAAGGTCCCCCCTGGGCCTCCTCTTCTCCAGCCAGAGGCCCCTCAAGCTGCTCCTCATCAGACTTGTGCTCCAGACCTTTCCCCAGCTCTGTTGCCCTTCTCTGGACACATTTCTACACACCCCTCGCTGCACAGGAGGGCTCAGCCCACCCCGTGGGTGTTTGGCCTTGCTCGGGGCACCCAGGAGCATGGGGGGGTGGGTGCTTCCCACCGCTTACCTCAAAGTGCTCCAGGTGGAAGAGGGCGGCGGAGCGGTTGGCAAAGCAGACGGACACCTCGGGGCTGCCGGGGGGCTCGTGGGATGCTGCCTGCGGGGACAGAGAACTGCTGCTGCCTCAGGGATCCCTCACGGGACCCTCCCAGCAGGGGATGTGGGACTCCCTCCCTAGGGATCCCCTTTGACAGCCAGAGGCTGTAGGACCCCCTCCCCAAGGATCCTCACCGCACCCACCTTCGAGTAGAGCCTCAGGGCCACCCGGTACCGCCGGCGGCTGAATTCCCGGTTTCCCTGCTCCCGGTAGAAGCTCGCGGCCTCTGGCTCCTTGCCCGTGCACACGCGCTGGCACAACCGCAGCAGGGCCGCCTCCTCCTCCTCGGTCCTGCGTAACACGGGGGTCAGCGCCACAGAACCACAGGGTGGGTGCGGGCTGGGAGGGACCACAGCGGCTCATCTGGTCCAGCCTCCCTGCTCAGGCAGGGTCACCCCAGAGCACCCGGCACAGGATTGCATCCAGGAGGTTCTGGAGTGTCTCCAGTGAGGAGGGCTCAACACACTCGCTGGGCAACCTGTTCCAGCACGTGGTCACCGCACAGTAAAGAAGTTCTTCCTCATGTTCACGGAATCACAGAATCCATTAGGTTGAAAAAGACCTCTAAGATCATCGAGTCCAACCTGTGACCACCTTGTCAACCAGACCATGGCACCAAGGGCCACGTCCAGTTGTTCCTTAAGCACCTCCAGGGACGGGGACTCCCTCACCAGCCTGGACAGCCCATTCCAATGTCTAATCACCCTTCACGTGAAGAAATTCTTCCCAATGTCCAACCTAAACGTCCCCTGGCATGGCTTAAGACTACGCCTGCTTGTCCTACCTCTAGTTGCCTGGGAAAAGAGACCTATCCCCACCTAGCTACACCCTCCTTTCAGCTAGAAACGTGGAATTTTCCCTAGTTTGAACTTCCTGGACATCAGTTTCTGCCCGTTGTCCTTTGTCCTATTGCCCGGCACCTCCGAGCAGAGGCTGGTCCATTCTCTGACACCCCCCTTTAGATATTTATAGACATGAATGAGGTCCCCTCTCAGCCGAGTCTTCTCCAGACGAACAACCCCACCTCCCTCAGCCTCTCCTCACACCAGAGATGCTCCAGCCCCGCAGTCACCCTCGTTGCCCTGCGCCGTTCCCGCTCCAGGAGCTCCATGTCCCTCTCGCACCGCGTCCCGCCCAGCCCGCGGCTCACCGGAGCAGGTCGCAGCCCAGGTGCACCGCGTCGTGAAGCGAAGCCCCCGCCAGCCGCTCCCGCAGCGGTGGGTCCAGCGCGGCCCAGCGCCGGGCGAGCAAGCCCCGCCACTCGGGCGCCGGCAGCGCCATCACCGCTCCCGCCACTCCGCCACCAACAGCCACCGCCATGGCGGCGCCCGGCAGCGCCGGTGCGGCGAATGCAGGGAATACTTCCGCCGTACAGCGCCGGACAGCCAATAGGAGCGCTGTGCTGCCGGTGACGCATAGCGCTGACGCAAGGACGCGCCGGAAGAAGGGGGCGCGGTGGCGACGGCGGGAGGATTTGGCGGCAGCGGCGGGAGCGTTGCGCACCGGTGGCGGACGCGGCACCATGAGCGTGCGGCTGAGCGAGGGGGCCATCGCGGTGAGGGGCTCGGGGTGCGCTGCGGTGGGCTTGGTCCTGGCTGGCGGTGGGAGGTGATGCCGGGCCTGGGCACCGCGCCCGGCCCTGTCCCGCGGGGAGAACCAGGCCCGGTCCCGGGAGGCGGAGTGGGGGGGTGGGGGGTGCCCGGCCGAGTCCAGCGATGACGGTCATACGCGCATCTCTCAGGCCCTTCCACCGCAGTTCCCGCTCAACTCCGTGGGTACAACCCTTACTAGTTTGGACTTGATGGTCTGAGGTCTTTTCCAGCCGCCTGGATTCTGCGGTTCTGTAGCTGCGGGTCTCGGGGCGTTCCCGAGGAAGGTGGTGGCACCTCTTTGAGGGTCCCTTACATTTCGTTTTCTTTCATTTTCCAGGCCATAATGCAGGGGGAGAACGTCTCCAAGCCCGTGCTGCAAGTCATCGTGAGTGCTGTCCCTCCCCTCCTGTGCCAGTCCCTCCGTGTCTGCATGTGCTTCCCGCGGGCTCCTGAGTGCAGCCGAACTCCCTCCGTGGAGGAGCCGAGCCAGGCTGTCGTCCTTTTAGTTCTTCTAATTTTGTTTCATATTACTTGGGCTATGCCGTTGATATTAGTGCTCAAATAAGTCTATTTGCTGACTGTGTCACTTTCTGGTTTTGAGAAGTTTCTGAACAAATGACAACAAATAATTTGGGCATTTTTTTCCCCCAGAATACTCGGGCTATTGCTACAGGAACTGGGCCCCCGCGTTACAGGGTGCTGATGAGTGATGGCGTTAACACGCTCTCCTGTGAGTATGACAAGCTGCAGTGAGGTTCCTTTAAGTGTGGAGATGCTGATGGTGGTCAAGTTTCCAGTCTAGTGATTGGGTGCAAAGTGATGAAATGAATATTGAAGGAGAACATGGCTTATACTGGGCCACGGATTCCTAAGTGTGCAACTGCGTGTTATCATTTAGGTGAAATCTTTTGTCTTCTGGGACTTTCTTTGTGAGCTTTAAGCAATTAACTTGCCAGAGGGTATAATGAAAATATAGAAACCTATACGTGTAACAGTGGTTTTAAAGTAATTTAGCTTAATCTTTTTCTCACTTCTTTGATGTATTATCATTCTAGCTACCACTGCACTCTGAAGTGTGGGGAATAAGCACAGAGTAATTTCTGCTCAGTTTTGGTGACTTGTTAGAAGTTGCACTGTTTTCTGTGTCATAACAAATGGAGCATGTTGTAGATCCAGGGGAATACTTGACTGGCTGGAAAAGTTGTGTCCAGCCATGGCAGCCCCTTTTAGGGCTGGCACGTGGAAGTTGTTTGAATGTTTTCCCTCTGTTCCTGCAGCCTTCATGTTGGCAACACAGCTGAACCCCCTGGTGGAAGAGGAGCGCTTGTCAGCCCGGTGTGTTTGCCAGGTCAACAGATTCATTGTCAACAGCCTGAAAGATGGAAGGTATCTGTGTTAAATCTTTGAGTAGAGTTTGTTAATATTCGCTTTAAATTATCTGCTGTGGAAAAGAACTAGTGAAGGTATCTTCTTACTTAGGCGTTGTGGAATCTAGTATTTTATTAATATTCAAGGAAATAGGAGAAGAGAAGAATGTTGAGGGGATAGGATACTGCAAAATGAGAAGAGATCCAGGTGAAGTTATTACGGAAAAACTATGTTTGTGTCTAAGCAGGATATGAACCGAGGTTTGTGTTCTTTTTATTCAGCATTTTTTGTGAGAAGAACACAACAAAGATTGAGGCTGGGAATGTCTCTTCTCGTGTAAAGCCTGGCATGGTTTTGATACTTTCAAAACACGGTGTTGTTTCAAGCTGTTTTTGTACCTGTCATTATCTGTCCTTGACGCATTGTGATACTGCTTCAAGCCTACTTGTCCCTCGAGAGAGAGAGAGGGCTAAGTTGACAGTGGAGAGCTTTTCTCTTCCAGATCCTTCACGCAGGAAATCAGCCTCTAATGTTTGGTTCTCTTACCTGCTGCAAAGGAGTCTGATGGACTTGCAGAGGGGGTGAAAACCTTTACTGCTGTCTGTTCTGTCTTGTAGGAGAGTGGTTATACTGATGGATTTAAATGTTCTGCACACTGCTAATGAGGTTGGTGGGCATATTGGCAATCCACAGCCATACAATGAAGGTGAGTGTCAGTAAGCAAATACCTTCTTATCTGCTCTGAGAGCCTTCCAGCTGTCTTGTTTCTTTCACTTAATAAAAGCAGTTCTAAGTCGACAGTGGAGAAACACGGTCCATTTTCTTATGCCTGGAACAGTGATGTCCAGACCTTGAAAATCCTTTCTATTTGTGTAACAAAAAATGGGGTTTGTTTATATTTTAATAAACTCTACACCATGGCTGAAGCTTCAGTCTCCCCATGGTGCTGGGAGTATCTATACACTACAACATTGACAAGTTTTTATTCTATGTTAGTGGTCTCTACCTCGAGTTCCAGTAAGTAAGCGGAAGCTATTTGATGTCTCATAATGAGCGATCAAATGGATTATAATTTCTTCTGTCTGGAAAGAAAGCAGCAGGAGGAAGATGGAATAATGATCTATAAAAGTATAAGATGGCGTGGAGGGGGATGAATAAAGAATGATGAATATCTCTCTCTCTCTCTCTCTTTCCTACATTCATTTGATGCTCTTTAGTTCTCGTATTGTCAGCAGTGGTTTTAAAACAAAGGCTGCACCGCACCCCCGAACTGCACAGTTAAATCATGGAACTTCTTGAGGTGGGTGCCAGAAATTGGCACAGGTTCAAAAAGCAATTAGACTTGAGAGAGAAATCCATTAAAGGCTGTTAAACATAACAATACATCCTCTGCATGAATGTTAGGTGCAGGAAGCACTAAAACTTAGATTGCTCCAAGTACATAGATGAGAGACTGCTATGAAAACACGGCCAGCACAGACTTCCCTAAGCACCCATTCCTAGACTGCCATCCCAAAAAGGATGACGCATTGGGTGGACCTTAATCTGACCTGCCATTAATCTATTTAGTTTTATTCTTTTGCATAAGCAACTGTGTTCTTAATTTTTCACATGCTGAGCTTACGCTTCTCGTGCAAACGTTTTTTAAATTAAAACACTTCTTTTCCCCCCTGAGATATGTTCAAAGGCCTGTTCTGTTCTTGCAGTTCTGAACTTTAAAAAAGAGGGAGAATAATAAGCCCATAAAGAAAATATTTGAACAGCTCTGTCAGTGATGTATATACAGATAATGGCTGAAATTTAATAGCAAATAGCTCTTCTTGAAGCACTTTTTTTCTTCCTAGTAGAAGCAAATTAGTATGTTTTTATTACTAAGGTACCACATATTGGTGGCAAGAGTTTTCTGCAGGATATTTTGGGCAAACGGTGGTGGTAGGTACACTGCTGATCTGGTTAAAAATCTACTTTACTAATTGAAATAGGAATTAGGCTTTGTTGCAAAGGCAAGACATCGTTCTTCATTAACTTTTCTTTTTCCAAGGGAATTAGAGGGGCGTTTGTTAAATGAGCCTAAAGAATCCTTTGTTCCTTTGATAGTTACTTAGCTAATTGCTGTTTAAAAAATGTGTTGACATCTCAGATTTTATGGTTTAATCCCACAGTTGCTGTAGAGACCAAGATTTTCAGAATAGCTACTGAGCAGACTGTTTTGTGCCTTTCTCCCATTTCCCTGCCTATGTGATACAAGAGCTTGTGAACTATAGTGTTTTTCAGTTATATTGTTGCTTAGAAACGACTGAGAACGTGGTATCTGGCAGAACTGAGCTGAAAATATACCTTTAAGACTATAAATTCTGGTAAAATTACCGTTACTCTTATCAAAGTTGTGTTCTTCATTTGGGCTTACAAAAGTACTCAGCAGTGAAGGTTTCAAATCTAAAAGCTTTTGGAGATGACATGGGTCTGTGGTCATAGTAAGTGTGGGCTTGCACTAGATGGTTAAGAGATGCCAAAATTGATGTGATGTGTATTTCATTTTAGTACTGATGTTATTCTGCAGACATCATAACCTTTTATTTGGTACTAAATAAGGATTCTGTTACAGAAGATGGTAATAGTTTAAGTCTGCTTAACCCAGCCTTGGTGCTCTGCAGGCTGCCAGATTTGTCATGAAGGCCTTGATACAGTGGCAGAGGTGTATTTCAAGTTGCAGATTCTTTAAGTTCCTGTATATATTAAGAAATTGTATTTCTGAGGAACACTCAGCTAAGGCAGAACGAGCATCTTAAATGTACTTTGTGGTTTCCATTAAAAAAAAAGTTCAGGTATTTAAAAAATGGATCTTAAGTCCTTCTTTTGGTTTTGCCTAAAATACAGATCTCAGATTGCCAGACCTAGGATTAAGGAATATTCTTTCCCAGACTGTAATAGCACTCTGGGACCCAGGGGAGGTGAGAAGCTGGCTTTTGGCCACTTTACGCAGGAGCAGTAGGTGGTTAATCTGCCTAACAAGGAAGCTGGAGACACAATCTTCTTATTACAAATCATAAAAACTTTTCAGGCAGCATTTCATAATAGTATTGAAAATTAAGACTGAGCAGTTTAGTTCTCATTGAAAACTAGATGGTTGTGTTATTACTGTCATTAATCTCATTCAAGTTACTCCAACGCTGGACTTTCTTTTCCCTGTGACAATTACTTGCTACTTACGTTTAACCTCTGTCAATAATCTTTCAGTGTTGAGGTGTTTATATACTTCTACATTCACTTGAACTCTTTATTCTTGTCCTACCCACCATTGTGATTGGGTGGGAGCTCTTTCAAAGTCCGTTTTCATCCCTTCTCTCTCTTCTGTGCTGCTGCTCAGTTCTGGGGCAGGTCATGGCACCGTGGCAGAACCTCCTGGTAACAAATTATTGGAAGCAGAGGACTCCTGTTGCATGGTTATTACATTTGAGTGGGCTGTGGGGCAGCTTCAGCTAAAGGTCTTGGGTTTGCCTAACCCACTATATACAGCAGAAATGTGATCAGCTATTTCAAGTGGTTTTTTTTCACCTCCTGCTAATAAAAACTAACAGCGAAAACCAGGCAGTCTCGTCGGTTTTGTGAGCACTTTAAGTGATCTGTAGGCCACCAGCCACCAAAAATCACAGTTTAGGAGTCCCTAGGCTCTACAAGCGAGGAAAATTGGAGAGATATTTCTGCTACTTCTGTATTTGAACACATGCACAGATGTGTGAATTTATTCTTACTCTGTTGAGAAACACTCTGCTGTGGGTAGGAAGCCATTAAAATGCGAATTTGGGTTTCATAACACACAAGTGTTCTAATGTATGTGGTGGCCTTTGGTTTGGTTTCTGGTGGTTTTTTTCCTTAAATTACAAATTCCTAGAGAAAAAAAAAGCAAAACCAAAAAACAACATTTGGAACAAAAGTAGCAAGGAAGCCTCTTGCTGTTTCATATGCACATTCCTGTTCTTCCTGAATATTCTTTCCCTGACCAAACGTAATTTTCTCTTAATGTGTTTTGTTGGTTTTTTTTTTTTTTCTGCCCTCTCTTGCACGAAACGAATTTGGCTGTTGAGTGCTGACCCCCTGAGCACCTGAGGCCACTGAGTGAGGGTGAGACCTGGCTCCTCCATCTAGTGGAACCTGCAGTAAATACACATTTTGCTGTTTGACGTCATGCTGTTGCCAGGGAGACTTGTGTCACCAGTTCACCGATGTGACTCTACTGCGGCAAGTTAGAGGAGCAGATTGGTTTTTGTGCAAGGACCTTGTTTTGGGTTAAAAATAACCAGAGGGGTTACCTCTGTAGGCCGTGCCACATCAGGCATCGCCACATCAGGGTCTCCTTGTGTTGCTTCTGCTCCTTTGCCGTAGCTTTGTGCCATCCTTCTGTCGTGGGATTCTCTGCTTTTGTTCCTCCTCATGTTTGTAGGCTTGGTCTGACCTTCTTTTCGGCTTTGCCTGACCATCTTCCTCCTCACATCCCAAATCAGGGAGGCTTTGCCTGCTCAGGCCTAAATCTTCTTGCAAACCAGTGCCTTAAGAATTAATTGTGTCCAAAGGGACAAAAACGTTGGATATTTTCTCATCTGGAGGCAAATGATTCTGTAAAGGAATTCAATTTTTTGAATGGTACATTAGCCTTTTAATGTACTTTTTCTCTAGATATGGCCGTCTGCTCTTTCTCTTGTAATTCATCATCTATTTAAGGCAAGTAAAAGCCCTGGAATCTAAAAAAAATGGATGATGCAGACTTACTATGGCATCACTTTGCTCCCTAAGCAATGTACTGCTGTGTGCCAAGAGTGGCCCTGGTGAATGCTGAAGTGATAACTCCATCACCCCCGTGTTAAATATCTCCATATTTTGGAAATAAAATACAGCAGGTGTTTTCTTTGTCTCATTTTAACTTCAGGCTTGACTTTACCCAGTGGATTTTTGGCCTTTTCTGAGTTTTAAGACAGAATTCTCTACAGTTTTTATCTTAGCTGTTAGGTAGTAGCAGAAACTACCTGTCAGAGCAATAGCAGCCGATAAACACTGAAAAGTTGTCAAGATTACTTCAGGGCTGTCCTTTTAAATCACCATCAGCCCTGACTTCTTTCCAAGTACGAAGGAGTTGCTTGAGGAAAAAGATCTGACTGAAATTCCTCCATGGTAGCGTTCAACAACTAGGTTGCTACTGCTGTGTCTTACAATGTCTGAACTTCAGCATATTCTCTGTGTTAATTTTTTTTTTTTCCATGCAAGTCTTTTTTCCTAAAAGACTGAAGGGTATTTTTAATTACTCTGCTCCCTACTCTACTCTATGGTCTCTTTTTTTCATTTGATTACCAGGGCAAGGGCAGCAACGACCTGCAGCTCCGGCAGCAAACCCAGCACCCAGCAAACCCCAGCAACAAAATGGCAATTTGCCAGCGGCAGGTAAGAGTAATCCTGGGCAGGAATTCTGGTTTCCATTTGTGCAGTAAGAAACTACAGCTTGAATTTAGATAGAATCCTTTCAGTAATGGTGTTGCACAAGAAACGCTCCGTGAAGAATAACCCGTGCTTGACAAGGTGAGTTATCTCAAGAGGCTGCTGTACACCTGGATTTAAAAGGGAAAAAAGAAAAAAAAATTGTTTCACTTCCCTCTTCTTCTCCAGGGGGCGGAAAAAAGAAAGGAAACAACTTTATTCAGTTTACTCTGCTTCATCCCATGGTCACCCAAATTAGGCTGCAGTTTGTAGCTGGCCTACAAGTGTGTTACTGATGCTGAGATATCGAGGCCAAACAGTTTAGGTGGTGCAGGACCGAAATTACTTGGTAGTAGATCTAGAAGCGTGGCTTTTTTTGCTCAAAATTTCAGTGAGATACTGAAAGAGGCAGTCAATTTAAATGTCAGTCTGTAGACTGGTGTGGGTTTTTTTTTTTTTTTTTTTGAGCTAAGAAGTTGTCAATCCTAACTCTTGGTGCTGCTTTAACTTGTCTATATTCTTTACCCCTGTGTTTAAGAAGTATTTTTAAAATAGTAAAATTTTGACATTTGCTTAGAAACTTGCAGCAGAAAACAAGCTTCCCCTTCCTTCCTTAAAGCTGATTATAAGAGTTTTGTGCTTATACACTGACAAGATTGAGTTTGGAACTAGCAGTATTACTTTATGTCAGCAGACTCTGTGATTGTGGGGTACCATTTCTTAGTTATTCCCCCAAATGGTGCAGGTCTAAAATTCAATGTGCCATCCCCATCCCGGGAAGATTTGAAAACCAGGTTGAAAATGGGAAGGTGTCCCTGCCCATGGCAGGGGGTTGGAACGAGATGATCTTTAAGGTCCCTTCCAGCCCAAACCATTCTGTTAGAGAATTTCATGCTAAACAGTTGCTTCCCACTTAAACTGCGTTTAAGTGGTTGACTCTGGACATATCTCCACTTCCAGGGCAAGTGGCTCTAAAGGTCTGAGAGTGTCTCTTCTGCAGCATTTCACAGCCTAGAAAATACTTGTGACCAGAGTGTTCAGTGGAACTTCCCCGTCTGTGGTGGGAGAAGTTCTGCCTGACCGTGCACCGTGGGTGGGTTTTAGCCCAGCTTTTCTGTGCAAGACTGAAATTCTTTTGGCTTTTTTGGGGTTTTTGGAAGGTCCTGCTGCTCCCAAGTACCACGCTCCCTCCAACCAGTTTGGAAAAGCAAGTGCTCCCAGTGCAGTGAAGACACCAGGAGGGTCCCAGGCCAAAGTGGTGCCAATTGCCAGCTTGAATCCATACCAATCCAAGTGAGTTCTCCTGGTTTGCCAGGCATTACTCATGTCACAGGCATGAGGGAACAATAGCTTCTTTTTGCTTTTTTTGTGTGTGAATCTCTGTCAAATTATTCGTTGAGTTCTTTTGACTTGATTGGTGAAGTTCAACAAACAAACCCAACAATAGCCACAGAACCACCCAGAGTAATTAAAAAAAAAAACTCCATAGAAACAACTGATGGGTTTTGTTTTGTTTTTCCTGTTTGGGGTTTTGTTTTGGGGGAAAGGGAGGGTGTTCTTTTTTTTTTTATCTTTTTAAATTGCATCAACACTCCCAACAATCTGAGATTTGCCTTGGCATTGCCTTGATGCAGCTACCCTGCTGAGCTTGATAGGTTTTTAATATTTTAGTTGAAAATCGATTGACTTCTCAGTTTTTTTTCCCCTAAAGCAGCCTTCTTTTGGGTAAATTAATGACAAAACAGCTCAGTAAGCTATTCACTTTGGCTACTGTGCTGTTGAAAAGCATGAGGATGTAATTATTTAGTGAATGACATTTTTAAGTTATGCAAACTGATTTGATTACCCAAGTTAAATGCGAATCCTATAATTGAGCTCTTGAGTTCTAGTGTGGCTTTTCAGAACAGGCAAACTGCTGTGTGAGAAATGTACCCTGGAAGAGTAAAAGGTTTGAGGCCTGCTTCTATGCAGGAGGATTGTTCACTATTATTATCATACTTTATGGCTGCTTTGTTGCCTTCTCTACAACATTCTGCCTTTAATGGTCCTGACCATTAAAATAGAAAGCAGTGGAAAAGCAGGTAGAGTTGCTGAGGTGCGGTGGGAAGATTCTGACTTTTAGATGGAGACATTCTGGTTCCAAGTGTTTGTCAATTCAATTTCTTAAAAAAAAAAGACACAGAATAGTGACTTCTTGCACGATTTCAGGTGGACCATTTGTGCTCGTGTTACCCAAAAAGGCCAGATCCGCACGTGGAGCAACTCCCGTGGTGAAGGAAAGCTCTTTTCCATAGAGCTGGTTGATGAAAGCGTAAGTGTCATTTGTTGAGACAAAGATAATGTATGCCAGATGCTGATGAACCCTTCATGAAGACAGAATAGGGGAAATAAAGTGTATTACAGGAAATGATTTTTTTTTTTTTATTACGACTGAAACTTGTGTCCCTGCATTCATTAAGTTGCGCATCAACGTGCCAGTTTTTATCCAGAATGGAGTCTTAAGTGTGCAGCATTACTGATTTTTTCATCAAACTCTGTAGCGTGTGACTGGATTTTTGCAGCTTCAAAATATAGTTGTTTATGCGAACTGACAGTCTAACACTGAGCGTTGTGGTAGTTTCCTGTAGATTGGGAGTGACGTTTCATCCTTGCTGAGCTACACCTTGCAAAACAGGGAGTGAGAGGAGCATTGCCTCCAAGTTACAAGCTTTCAATTTTCATGACAAAAATCAAGAGTACAAATTATTGCAAAGTTAAGAAATTTCCTCTGTGGTTTGTTTGGGGAATGGTATCTGGTTAATCTAACTAAACTTGCAGTTTGTCAAACCTCTTATCGAATTACAGCCTTCTGTCGTGAAAACAAACAAGATTCTGCTAGATTATATTGAGTATAAAATGTGAGGTTAATAAAGTAACACGTTGTCACCAGGCATTTGTTTTCTCTGCATACTGTCTGTATTCAAGTTTTTTTTTTTTTCAAAAAACGGTATTTATATCCAATGAGTGTATAATTGTTATTAATTCTTACGTAAAGACATTATGTCTGAGTGGGAGCCATCACAATACACTGCGTGCTAACTTGTGGAACTGCGGGGTCTATTTGAATTTATTTTATCAATGCCAGTTTTACTGGCATTTTGAGAGGTGTGTATATGATAGATGTAGTTCTTAGACCTTTTATTCTGAAGCAATAGATGTACTAATGAGACTTGAACGTGAGATTTGATTGTCAGGTGTAGAATATGTCGTTTTAGCTATAACTACAAACGTGAAGAGAATGTTGTTTATTTCTCACATGCCTGGAGCAAGCCTGGCAGACCCCACTGTGTGTGTCTGCAGAGCTGATGCCACTTAACATTGCAAAGATTTATATTTTTTTTTTATCTTTTTTCATGCCAAATTTCAGTCCTGAACAGCTCTCCCTGTTTTCCTGCAGGGCGAGATTAGAGCTACTGCATTCAACGATCAAGCAGACAAGTTCTTTCCACTCATTGAATTGAACAAGGTATGGTATCTTTGTGCTTTCTTAGACTGACAGGAGCTAGGAAAGAGGAACTTCAGCGTAGCAAGGATTTTTAAAGGTGAACACAATCTATTTTCTCTGACTACTGGTAATATCCTCTGTTTCATTGCTTTCTCCTGTAGGTATATTATTTTACCAAAGGCAATTTGAAGACTGCTAACAAGCAATATACAGCTGTTAAGAATGACTATGAGATTACATTCACTAATGAGACTTCAGTTGTGCCCTGTGATGATGCCCAGCATCTTCCATCTGTTCAGTTTGATTTTGTATCCATCTCTGACTTGGAGAACACGCCCAAAGACTCGATTGTTGGTCAGTCTAAGTAGCAAAATGGCGAACTCTAAAGCTCTGAAGTTTTATGTTTTTGTCCTGAATACTGGGCAGGTAGTGAGCATATGGTGCTTTGAGTGTTGTCATCTCTTAGTTGAAGTTGTCCAGTGATGGTTGCCGTTAAAAATCTCTCGGACAGTTTTCCTGTTTAGATGTCTTTGCCCTGTTCTCTAACAATATAGAATGATTTTTTTCTTCAAACTTGTGCTTCAAACTAAAGACAGCAAATGATAACTTGTTTATTGTACTATGATCATTGTTTTCCACAGAAAAGGGCTGAAAGAAAAATGTCCTTGCTCAGCACGTGTGCATTTCATACCTTCTGTGGTCTTGCTTTCTTTCACTATCTAATTATCTCTGTAGTGATTTTGGCATAATTCATTGCATCCAAGTCCAAGTTGCATGACTGTGTTGGCTTGCTTTGTCAAGTATTGGAGGTTTGTTTTTCTGGAATTTGTTGGGCAGAGTAGTCCGGAAAAATCAGAGGCTTGGGTGGGGGTGAGGGTTCTCAGGTTTCAGAGGCACAAGATGCCTCTGTGATTCAGAGACATTCAGCTGGGAATTTTAAAGGTAGATTTGTAATACTAAAAATGGTGTAATTTTAGGGAGTGCAAAGGGGTTTTTGTATTAGCTCTTCCTACCCAAACATGCAGACTTGTTTACATTGCTTAAGGTTGTGGGGCTACGTGAAGGCATGAGCCAGTTGCTTCATTGTGTTACAGTCACTTTGAAAGCTCTTGCTTGTGATTTAACAGCAAGTGTGTGTTACATGATCAGGACTGAAGTCCTTTGACAGAATGTGATGGGAAAAGATAGTACAATGCCTTGATCTCTCTAATGTGGTGAGGCTTTGCATTCATGAATATCTTAATGAATGCGTCAACAAAATTAAAGCGCTGAAGAGTTCTGTAGTGGAGCATTCCTACCATAATACACTTAATTTCCATATCAGATTTCATTTGAATAGGGAGCTAGGATACAAGGTAAAAATCTGACAGTAGGTTTGAATTCTTCTCTTGTGATCTTGTATTCCCCAATTGTGACCCTTGAGTAACTCTAAGTAAATTGTAACTGTTTTTCAGATGTAATTGGAATTTGTAAGAGCTATGAAGATGTCACTAAAATTACAGTGAAAGCTAACAATAGGGAGGTTTCAAAGAGGAACGTGCATCTGATGGATACATCAGGGAAACTGGTGACAGCTACGCTGTGGGGAAATGAGGTATGTACTCTCTTACCTGTTCTTAAGCAAAGGTTCCTTTGTGTAGGGTGAGGAAGTGCTGTTGTCATCTCAGATGGGCACAGTACTCACACAGTCCTGGGTTTTTAAGGATCAGGGGCCGAGAGAAGGTGAAAGACTGTCTGGTTGCATTCAGGTGTGATGTTCTTAACCTTTCTCTGACAAACTGCTGACATGATCTGACTAATGTGTTCTGAACAACTGCAGACATTATGTCTCAAGCCAAACTACTGAAGGTAACGGGCTCCTGGTTTAGGAAGGGTATGAGTTGCAGTTTGATTATGGAAAAGCCCGGTGGGTATGGTTGTCTCATTTGAGATGAATTTTATTTGTAGGGTGGAATACATGTTATCCTGCATAAATTGCTGCATAACGAGGGGATTGAGAGGCTGTATCTGAGACTGAGAGTTTAAAGCATCAGAGCCTTGGAAGTGAAAGTTCGGATAGTTGCAGTAAACTGCTTCCTTATCTTTTTAACAGGCTACTTTGTTTTCAGCCGCTGTTACAGATACTTAGGGATTTATGTTCCAGTATATAAAATGGGAGTGATCCTGCCAGCTTGACAGTGATGCTTTATGGCTAAATGATCAAGTGCACTGATATTGTAGGTACCTAAACACCATTAACCATCTGCTGATATAAATGAAGTAAACTTGAAGTTCGGTATCACAAAGTGCTGAGGTTGAACCAGGTTGTTATAGGAGAGACTACTGGTATTCAATTCCTGGCATCACTTCCAACAGAGATCAGGGTCTGCATTTTATAAAATTAAATCCGTTTGCTTGTTTGTAGAATAGAGACCTCAACAAGCATTGAGGGGGAGTGATGTGTGGCTTGCAGCTGGCACAGTTAAGGTTAGAATCACTGTGTCCTTTATAACAGTCATTGCCACGACTGCTGGGATATGTTTTCTGTTCTTTTTGCATCTCCTGGATACAGTGAGTGCTACTGCAACTCCAGCTTGTTTGTAATCTTTAAGCACATGATCTTCCCTTTGCTTGCTGAGTGGTGTGGGGGTCCAGAAAACCTGTACCTTTCAACAGGTACACTCGTGCCACGAGGTTCTTTGGGAGTGTCAGACTACTCAGATAACAAACTGATGGCAGCTGAACAGCATTAAAGCAGCTTTATGAGAAAAAAACAGAAAATGGAAAATCGAGGGGAAAAAACTGTTTGGTCAGCATAGCTGCTCCTCTCCTCTTTAAGTGGTAGTAGAATGGACATGATTGGCTCAGTCAAGCTGAGCAAGTTGTTTGATCTCCCGAGGAGTCTAATATGACCAAATAATTTCTCCTGTTTCCATTCCCATAACCCTTCTCCCTTTCTGAAATGCTGGTGTAAAACTGCTAATGGAGGGGATCAATCCTTTTTAACAAACCAATGGTGTGACTTAAGGATTCTCTGGTTCCCTGGGAAACAGGTTGTTAGGATTGCACCTTTAATTGTTAGCTGCCTTTGCTTAAACTCCTAATGACATCATTCAAAATATCACCTTTTAGATACAGTGAGATAGTTTTGATCTGTGAATTACGACCACAAGTTCAGTACCTTTACTGTAACCAGCTGCTAATGCTCTCTGTTTTTTCACACATGCAGGCTGAACAGTTTGATGGCTCCAGACAACCTGTGATTGCCATCAAAGGAGCCAGAGTCTCTGATTTTGGTGGTAGAAGCCTGTCTGTCCTGTCCTCGAGTACAGTTGTCATCAACCCCGATAGCCCAGAGGCTTTTAAACTCCGAGGATGGTATGAACCTGTTTATGTTGATTTATTTCAACCTACTGCAGAGTATTTGTTTTATTCTCTTTCTTTGTACTTGAGCAGTCTGTATAGCACTGAGGAAAGGTGGCAGAGGATATGTCTTCCAAGGCTATAGAAACTTCTCTTGCTTGGAAGCCTTTAGAGCCTGGAAGGCTGTCCTTCTTAAGTTGTTCAATTCAAAAAAATTTTAATTCCATGACAGACCTTGAAAAATTGAAATCGGAGTAGTGCATGCTGACCCAAAGCCTTGGAAGGCAGCATGAAATCAGGCTTGACCAGCTCCACTTTCTGAGGCATGATCTGAGAGAACAGTGGTTTTTTTCCACAGGCTTTTCCATTGTGTGGAATCTGATACGCACTCAGTTAGTATGTAGGGACTATTTGACATCTTCCAGCGTCTAGTCCTTACCAGATATTTTTCAGATAGCAAAATAACATTTTATTGTCAGGAAAACAAAGTGGTTTCTTGGTTTGTTCCTTCTCCTGTAGGTAGTTGTTTAATTGTCTGCTGTAACTACAAATATGGTGAGATGTGGTGTGTGTGAATAAGATTAAGTGCCAACAGCATCAGATTCGTGAATCCTGGGTTTTTTTTAGGTTCTGGTTACATCACCCAAACATGGATAAAATAAATGGCATCCTCCATTTGTCATTGAGCTGTGGTTCTCCCATGCTTCAGAGGCTTGTTTAAGATAAAATTGATTGTGGGTCTTTGCTATTACTGTCGCACTTTAATTAAGTTCAGTTTTTGAGCCCTGTTGGTGTGTTTCTGAAATCACAAAGCCCATCACAATGGGATGGCAGTACAACCTTTTGGTGAAGAGCCCTGCTTTCTTATTTTAACAGAGGAAGCATAATCTTTTCAATGCTATTTTCTTTTTCTTTCGAAGCTGCTGCGAAGATAATGGTACCATGTAATTTAATTTTAATTATGGAAATATCTTGATGCCCTTAAATCTTGTTATCTGCCTGCCTCTAAGAAGTGTGCAGTGCGTGGTTTGACCACTAGCTGGCAAACAAATTGCAGTTATATAGAACAAAGCTGTCCTCCTTTTGTGGGTTTATAAAATACAGTGCTAATTAAGTCAGACTATTAACTTATTCTGAAATGCTATTTTTGTTTGCAATATACACATATTACTGTAATTGTTTCCTTTGCAATCATTGATAAAAAATCCCTCATGTATCGAGTACATGCAAATAAACGTAAGCTTTTGATAAAGTCTGTATGGTCCAAAAATAGAAGTTCATCTCTGTGGTTCCAGGTTTGACTCTGAGGGGCAGCTGCTGGAATGTGCCTCGATCTCTGACGTGAGGGGTGGGCCAGCAGCTGGAGCAAACACCAATTGGAAAACTTTGTTTGAAGCCAAATCTGAGAACTTGGGACAAGGAGATAAGGTAAAGCATGGCCACTTAGTACAAGCCTTGTGTACTGGGGATAAAGTGAAAAGCTAGGCTTCATGCAGGTATTCTGCTTATTGAAGTGGTCCAGGTGTTGAGCAGTATGTGCTTAACTCTCTTGGAATTTAAGGTATTAAGTAATTTTATTGTTTTTCAAATAAGTTCAAGCTTGTTGCTGATGCAACGTGATACTGTGTTGGCAAGAGAATTCTAAGCCTTGTATAAATGGAGGGGGGATGTTTTCTCCCCAAAGATGGTGATATAAACAGAGTGTTCCAGGAGAAACAGGTGCATTAGGAGGAAGTGGTTTTCAAGGGTGCACCCTTGGTCAATAGAAAAGCTGGTAATAAACCCCAGGTCTGAGGCTTTCCAGCCCAGAAGCCTCTTCAGGCTTATACTGCTTCTTGACTTATTTTGAACCTTTTTTTTTTTTTTTCTTGTTCAAACTTAAGTGCTGATTCGTTTGGGATACACAAGAGCTTCTATCCATGGAAAAAGCCTTTGGAAATAACAGAATGGTTTGGGTCGGAAAGGACCTTAAATATCATCTAGTTCCAACTTCCCCCATCATGGGCAGGAATGCCACCCCCTAGATCAGGTTGCTGAGGGTCCCATCTAACCTGGCCTTGAACCCTTCCTCTTTACCTGTAATTCAGCTATTTTCTGTGGCAATTTTTGCCCATGCTTCTTGAGCAACCTCTGTTTTTCTGCTGAAAGACTTGACCGTGGTCTTAAACCATTATGATGATTATTTTAGTGTGGTGAGTGGGTATTTTGTTCTGTAGGCTATAGTTTAATCAAATGCTTATCTGTAACACTACACAATAGGCTTTCTGTTTTTTTGTATTGGTTCCTGAAAGAAGCGTAGGAAAGTGCAGAATCTTAATCCTGTGAAAAAGTGGAGATTTGAACAGACACAATGGAGAATCAAATATGCTTTATCTAAAGAAAAACCTAGCAATTGGAGGTTCCTGCAATGGAAACACAAAATAATCTTGCTGTAGGGGCTTTATTAACATAATGGAAGCCTGAAAATTATTGCAACAGAGGGGTTGATTTACAGTTTCCCAGTAATCCATGGCTGGTAAGCTTTCTAATCCTAAATATCCAAGTATGGGCGCCTTGCTTTTGTAGTTAATTCAGAGTTGGAAAACACCGAGTATTTTGAGGCTAACGTTGCACACTCACCCCTCCTAAGGCAGATTATTTTAGCTGTGTGGGCACCATCGTACATCTGCGCAAGGAGAACTGCATGTACCAGGCATGTCCCTCGCAGGACTGCAACAAGAAAGTGATAGACCAGCAAAATGGACTCTACCGTTGCGAGAAGTGTGACCGCGAATTCCCCAACTTCAAGTACCGCATGATGCTCCTGGTGAGTATCCCGGTGGATTGGAGCAGAGGGCGTGTCTTGCCGCGTTCCCCCGCGCAGCCCCAGCGGGAATCTTTTCGGGAGCGGGGTGTCGGTGCTGCCCGTCTGCCCCGTGGTGCCTGCGGGTTCGAGGCTCTTTAGATGGTTTGTAAGCTGTTACCTGAGTGAGGGATGCTTCACTGAGCTGATTAGCAGTTTGTTTTCCTAGTGCTCCAATTAAAAGCTTTTCCCCGTGCCAAAAAGTTGATGCTAGCTCAGTTGATTCTGGTTTCCAAGTGTACTATGCAGTGCAGAGTACAGATGGCCTCCGCCTCTTCAGTAGTGAAGATAAACTGAAGTAAAATGGCATTTCTGGAGAGCAGTAATTGCACTTTTACAGCTGCTACCTATATTTAGTACAGTTTTTTTGGTAGGTATTGTTCTGTCTCATGCTTTAATGGAGCCTACTTCAGAAAGTTGTCTGAGGATTATTATTGTGATGCCCACTTAACACCATAAGCATTGAACCTTTTTCTGTTTCACATTATAAATTAGAGTTGTATCTGCTTCTTAGAAATGCTGTGCCAGGTGGGCATGCAGAGAAAAGGGAACTATCCCTGCAGTCTCACTAAAACACAAACTGCTTCTGAATAATTTCTATTAGATAACTTCTAGGAACTACTTTACATAGCCGAGTCATTGTCAGAGAACATAAAGGGGAGACCGAGGGTGCATTCAAGGCCTTTAGAACAGTATGTTTCCTCCTTCCCCACTGCTAATTATCAGAGCAGCCAGGACAGGCATGTGAGGCTGGCACTTGCTCTTCAGTGCTCTGTCTTGTCCTTGAATGTTTTGCTGGTTTTCCTCGTAACATAGTGTGACATGAGTCTGTGCTCAGCCACTCAGGTATGTACAGAGTAAATGCAGTTTGCAGACTTACTGTTGTCCCCCTTGGTGGTTGCTGTTTTGGGCTACCTGTTCTTGCTCACAGCTCATCGGTGACAGCAGGACACAGCTGAATATCCACTGGTGTGCACCGCTGTGGTCTTGTTGGCCTTTTCCTGTGACACAGTCTACCGTCAGTATTAACTTGTGTTAGGTTATGTGGCATTCTGTGGAGCCTAAAAAAAAGGTAGTAAGTCACTGCCTTGCACCCTCAGTGATTCAAACTACAAACAGGTAGGGTTCTGATGGTTACTGGAAATTTAAAACTCTCTGTAGCTGTGAAATAGATTTTTTTTTTTTTTTT
>VXAY01001425.1:252774-263331 GCA_013399855.1 Oxyruncus cristatus | reverse complement strand
TTTTTTTTTTTTTGCTGTGCTGTCTTCTGTCTTCCTAGAGAAACAGGCTACTGGACAAAATGACCTTTTGGTTTTTTGTTGTATTTTAGGTGACCATTGCAGACTGTCTCGAGTATCAGTGGGTGACTTGTTTCCAAGAGTCGGCAGAATTCATTCTTGGGCAAAGTGCAGCTTTCCTGGGAGAACTGAAGGAAAAGGTCAGTCAATTATCTTATTACATTTTTCCTGTGTGTCTAGACGTTGAGCTAGGTTTCACATGTCTTGTGTTGGGCTGTCCTCAGATTTGTTGCTTTTTTGTTTTGATCCTTCCGGTAAGGAAATAGTCTTGTAATGTTGACTTAGAAGGCAACCCTGAGAAAGATGTCAGGTTTGTGTGGAACACCAGAGCGTGGTGTGATACCTGTGTGTGCATGAATAGCAAATGTGGCAAAGGTGGTGGGTTATGTTCATGCAGTTGCTGTGGAAATTAAGAGCATTAATTAAAACACATAAAAAGTGCCATATGAAAGAAAGGGATATTCTGTTTCATTTGTCAAGGATTTGATTTGCCCATTCTCTGGGTGACAGGCCAGCTCAGCTCAGCCTGGGGTTGTTCTCCAGATGTTGCACTGCAGTATCTTTTACAAGTTCACAAATCATTGCTTCTCTGTCTGAAGTTCTTGGCAGGGACTTGTTTACTCTCCTCAGGATTATTTTCCACGGGCCATCTGCCTGGAAAACAGAGATTTGCCTGGTTTCCCCCCTAGCTTGCTCCCACAGTCAGTCTGTCTACCTCTGAGCTCTTTTGGCTGCTGAAAGCTGGGGCTCAGCCTGTCCTCATCACCTGGACCTTGAGAGGCAGCTGGTCACTTGGTAGTGCCACAGCCCTTAGAGGACTGACAGCTTCAACACGTGTTGACTCCAGCAGAAAAGACAGGCTGTTTTATCATTGTACCTGGATTGGAAGAATCTGCAGAAAAGCCCTGTTCTAGCAATGAATGCTGACAACATTATCCCTAATGTGTTCCAAAAATTTGTTTACAAAACCAAAAAGTTCCAGAACGCTTTGTATGTATCTTTGTAAGTAGGCAGGAAGCTTTTTGAACTAATGTGTGTGAACCCACTTCTGCTAAGGCTCTTCCTTCCCCACCAAACATCATCAGAAACTTTGTGGGTCATAAGAAAACCATGACTTGTAAAATGGGTCGTTGGCAGAGATGCTGATCTTTCTTTGACAGATGAGAGCAGTTTTTTAAGGTTGTAAGTCATTAAACACTAACAGACAGTATTATCTTCCCTTTGTCACTCTGTGCTTCTCTGCTGCATTTTTCTTTCTTCCAACCAAAATAATCTTTTTCTGATTTTTTACTTGTCTACTGTATAAAAACTGCATGGCTTTGTTTTGCTTTTAAATGACAATGTGGAATGCATGATAAGTTCTTGAATTGCATATGAGCATTGCTGTGCTCCCAGGCTAAGGCTGGTTGATTCCAGGACTCCACAGATATCCCAGTTGTTGATTAACCCATTGCTTGGCTGTGGGAGGGGAACGAATCAGGAGGGATTGATAAGGATGTTACCCTGTTACCCTACTCTTGTAGAGCTGCCTCTGCAAAGTGGGATTAGTTTTCCTGTAATTTATATGCAGGAGTGGTTTTTGGAATTTTCCTGCACTCTGACTATCAAAGGTGAGGGGTACAAAGCTTGTGGTTCTGGAATGCTGAGTTTCTGTGCTTATTAGGAAGGCTAGAGACCTCTGCTCTGTAGGAAGATGTCTTCCTGGGGAATTCTAATTAGATGTGCTTGCACTTTTGCGTTTCCATTTTCAGACATTCTTAACTTGTCAATATTTTCTTTCTTCAGCCATGCTTAATCTCTGCTAGAGTTTAAACAAAATTTCTTAGTCACTTTTCATGCTGAAGAGAACTGGGTGGGAAAGGAGAGACAGCAGATCCCATGTACCAGTACAAACATGTAATGTCTTTTGAAGAGCTGCCTAATGGAAATGGCTGAGGATAGAAAATGGAACATAATATGGAGTGAGCCCTTGAGCGGGAATGCTTTGTGTTCCAGGAGAAATTGGTTTTGATTTGACACTTTTATGAGCCTTTAAAAATGGTACTCAATGCATTTGCAGTAAGCTTTTCTTAGTGGTTTTTCTCTGATAGAGCTGATGCAGTGTCTTGTGAAATTGGTGGGAGTCTTTTCACTGCTCACAGTATGGTTTGAGTTCATGTACAGCCAGTGACCACACTAAGCACAGATACATGTGCAAGGTTTTTCATCTGCTTCTCCGCTGTGCTTGTTAGTTACCAAAGGAGGTAATGTGGGGTAGCAGTGACTGCTTTGCTGAGGGCATTTTCAGCTCACTAATGGTTCACATAGTTTGTGACTGACATGGAAAGCGAAGCCAAATGCTTTATTAAGTGAGTTCTCTTATCATCTAATCCATAGGATGGTCAGAAGAAGGGTTTTTAATATTCAGGAAGGATATGCCTGAATTCTGCAATCTACAGCTACTCCTGTTCACCTTCATTTGTTGTGCTTTTCTAAACCTTAGGAGACTTACTGTGTGGTGTAAAATAGTGCTGCACGCAGTGGAAAAACAGCAGATGTAACGCTTGGAATGTGAGTGGAACTGGGGTGGGTTCAATTCCAGATCAGATGCTCTGTCTGCTGCTGGAGTGACTGATCAAGTCAAGTGCATCTGGTAGATAAATGCATTAATAATTACTTGTCGGCATCGTCATGGGGCTGCAGGTTTTTTGTTTTTTTTTTTTTTTTTGGAACGTCAGCAAAGGTTTTTACAACTCATTTTTACAAAAATAAACTTTTTTTTTTTTCCCACAGTCTCCGCAACTTGCCTGCTCCTTTTCTACTGTTTTGACAAAGTGTCTGTAATAAATGATGATGATGATGTTTAGTGTTCATATGGTAATTAGAAGCGGCTTATGTTATAAATATGACAGAGTCTTCTAATGGCTATAAAAGCACGTTCAAAACAGGCATCCACGTTTTTTACAGAGCGTCCTCTTAAGCAGGTCTGTGTCAGGGTGTGAAGGATACACACAGCCTTGATGGATAAGCAGAAAACCGGAATGCCTAATAAGGCAATTAATGGGGAAATAGTTAACTCTGTCGGTGTTTGTGATCACAGCAGAAAATCAGAATTAGCCAGTTTGGCACCACGAGAGAATCTTGTGTAGATTTATAATATCTTTGTTTCTGTACGCCCGGTTGCAGATTGGGTGCAATGGTATGTTACTTTGTTTAGGCAGCTAGAAAGCTTTCATCTTGTTCCTTAAAAAGTTTTAAGTTTTATGGCTTTGGCATCTGAAACGTGATGGAAGACTCAGCTCTGCCTGTGTGGTCCGGGTAGTTCCACTGTTTTGCCAGCCCCCACAAAAGCTGAGCTGCTCTCAAAGTTCACGGTACTCACAGGAGCTTGGAGTGCCTGCAGCTGATACCTGTCTTTGTCCTTCCCACAGAACGAGCAGGCGTTTGAAGAAGTGTTCCAAAATGCAAACTTCAACACGTATGAGTTCAGGATCCGGGTGAAACTGGAGACTTACAATGTAAGTGTTGCCCAAAAGGCAAATACTGTAGCATGTGGCTTTTGTAGTTCGACTTGTCTCCATAGGAGGTGACTTCCTCCTCTTATGTTTGTGGGGAGAGGTTTCCCTTGCTCACAGTGAATAGAAGTTTCCAAGGATCACACAAATACTGTCAATGTTGAGCACTGAAGGAGGGATCCACGCTGCTCCCTCTCAGGTTCATCAAGAGTGGCTGGTTTCAAATGAAAACAACACACCAGCTCTGGGAGTCATGTTGGCACTCCCAGCTAACCCAGATACCGAGAGCAGTAAGTTACTGGGGCAGAAGGAGTTTGGAACCAAACGCCTGGAGTGCTTGCTGTTCTTCTTTTACATGCTAAATTTCTTTTCGCAGGATGAATCTCGTATTAAGGCCACAGCACTGGACGTCAAACCCGTGAACTACAGAGAGTACAGCAAGAGGTTGATTGCCAACATCAGGAGAAATGCTCAGCTGGGGTGAGGAGGCCGGTGCTGGCTGATTGAACCTAAAACCTGCAGGAAAAACTCAATAGATAACGTTTCGTTGACTCTTTCCCCCACCCCGTGTGTGACAATTTGGCATTAGTTACATGGTCCTCTGTAGTCCAGCATAGTGGGCTGAGTGATTTGATGCATTTCTCTGGAGATACGCCCCTGGTAGGTAAGAGGGCACTCTGATGGCCACTGTTTTGTAGACTGTTGTGGTCTGTTAGACTCCTGACAGCACTAAAGAGGAATCTCCAGGCAGTTGCCAGGGTCTTGAGGCAAACCATTCAGAATGTCTGGAGTTACTTTGCTTTCTTACTGTATGTAAAGTTGAATTATATAACCATTTTGTCTTCTTTGCAAGGGAGTAGTGACACCCTTGACACTTTGACTTGTTCAGCAGAGGGTAGGAGGAAGAGTGTCATCCAGCTTTCAGATATGGACAAAGGAGAACAGGTCTATTAGTACAAGTTAGTTCCTCTCCATAGAATTCAAAGGCTTTCACTTTCCACAGGTGCCATGCAGTTGTTAATGCTTGGAATGGCAATATGGTAGAATTATTAATCAAAGACATATCTCTTATATCTGAAGAATATCCTTCCTTCAGGGTTTAATAGACTGAGTCAGATGGGTCTGATATTAATCAAAATTGTCTCTTCTGAGGAAGGCAGATAAGCATTGACTCTCCATCCCCCAGGGAAATCCAGGCAACTACAAAGCATTGCTTTAGTTTTCTCTTCAATTAATACTATGGATTTTTGACTGATTTTTTAGCTCACATTTCCTGCCTATACATATTTTGTATGTTTGTATGTTCAGTTTCTTTGGTTTTATTTGTAATGATGTTAATCAGAAACAGGTCTTTAAATGGGGGGAGCTTTGTTTCAATAAACACTGTTTAATTCCTGTGTAGTGAATTTTGCTTTCTTTGAACACCAAAGACTTCTCATTACTGGAAAGCAATTAATTAGCTTTCATAATAAGCATTCACTTGGGGGAGATGTTACCTTATTACAAACTCTAAGGTTAGACAGAAGAATGAAGACTTCTTTGCCTGATGTTAACAGCATGGAAATGCAGTGATATTTCCACCATTTCTGTGCCTGAGAATGCTGATGAGCTGGCACTTCTGGGATTTTTATTGACGTTTACACAGCAGTCTAAAACTAACCAGGCTTTGAGATTTGTTCAGACATAGAGCTAGTACAGAAAACAGTAATTATGCTACTGGGCTTTTCAGTCAGCAGAGCATGCTAGCTCTGTGTGCTCCTAATCACATTAATTATGTGTTCCCTGGCTGCAGCTCACAGCTTGGCATTTGCTGCACAGCTCCAAGCATCCAGGCAATGCTGCAGTGGGTCTCTGGTAGCAAAACTGAAATTTATTTATTTATTTTGCTTCATAGAGCACTGTTTCTTCATGTATTCAGTTGATGCCCTTTATTCCCCGTGATTTCTTGTTTGTCATCTAAAGTCTTGATATTTAAGTACTGTAAATGCCATTTCCACTGATGGACATGAAGCACATTATTCTGGGCCCATTAATTGCAAACACAACCCCTTCTCCTTTGGATTCTGAGGATCATGACTGGGTTCTTCTGCTGATGTCTTGCATTTTTTTATTGAAGTATTTGTTCCCTCTGACCTTGCTTATAAAGCATTGAGTAGAAAATTACAGTCTTCAGCACAGTTCTGGATTGACAAATGGTAGGTTAGTGGCGATAATCCATCTTTCCAGTCTGGTAACCAGTCTTTTGTTTCTGCTCCTCCTTTCCTGTCCCTCCTTCCCAGTTTTAGGGAAGTGGGAAGAAGTGGTAGTGCACAATGTTCCTTGAGGCTATTTCCAATTCCTGGTCCCATATACTCTAGGAAGTGTTTGTGTTGGCAGGTATTTGCTGGCTTTGCAGCTTTGAGTGTTGCACACCTGCCTCTGCTGGGGCAGCTCCTTCTCCCAGAGGGAATCGCTGTTCATCCATATTGCTGGGTTTACTGTGCCATCAGCCAGAGCACTAGAGATGGAAGGTATCAATACTCAAGAGCATTAAGGTATCTTACAGGATCAGCTGAATGACCTTGAAAACTGGAACAGAAAATCAACTTACAACAGTTTGTGTGAAAAGCCATTTATTTGAGGACTAATAGAAAACAACCCTCTGCTGTAAAGTGGATGCTCATTAGTGACTGAAGAGTTGGAGGGTTCTAATCATGCTTTAATCAGCTAGTATATGATAAAAACATCGAGCTATGTGAGGCAAGGTATTTCTAGTGTAGCTATGCAAGTGCCACAGCATTATATAAGCCTCTGCTGTGAGATCTCATCTCGAATGCTATGTACAGCTCTGGCCTGCTACGTAGAGAGGCAAAAAAGAAACTCAGCTGGGGCGAGTACAGAGGAGGACTACACCGCTGAGTAGGAGAATGAGGATCTTTTTTAGGAGGGGCCTAGGAGAGCTAATATAGCAGAATGAATCCTGAGAGGGGCATATGATTTCCCACTTACATAAAAGATATATGCATATATCTATCCGTCTTGCTTCCTTCCCCTGATCATGGGCTAGAACTGCTGGAGATAACTGGTTAATGAATAGTTTGTCAGTCAAGGGAAGGTGAGGTTCTGAAGGAGTTTAGCCGAGGAGTGAGGGCCAGGGAGCTGGGGAGGTGTCTCCATTCTCCTCCCAACTCATTGCCAAGTGGTCACGCTATCCAAACCCTGGTAGATCCCTGCAGCCTCTGGCACAGGCCGTGGAAAGCAGGACTCTTCAGAAGGCTCTGGGCTCTTCTGACTGTGCTAATTAAGTGGACTCACAATGCTAATTGGGATTATTGGCAACCTAGCCTGTGTCTTCCTTCCCTTAATAAATCTCCCCCTGCTCCTGTCCAGGTTAGGCTGGATGGCTTCACCCATTACCTGGGCTGAATACGTATTTGCTTAATTCCAAGGATTCTGGAATTCTTCGTGACTAGATCTCTCTGAGGTGAGGATTCCTGTGGCTGCTCAGGTTGTGCTTTAAATTAAACGTACACAGTGAGGATGAAATCGGGAGGCTGCTCGTTTCGAACAGGCAGGTGCAAAGGCAATTACACGGGAACATCAAGTTCTGCATGGCCGAGGGAAGATCTGGAGCGTGCTCTGCCGTGCTGTGTTCGGGTAGTTTGCTGTTTGTCTTAATTCCCACTGGTGGGATTGAACTGTGTTTCCACTGTGCGTGAATTTTAAATTAATTGTTAGTGACCCTTACGAGTCCCTGGAGGGGAGATTCTGTTTGAGTCAGATCTAGTTTTTAAGATGCATCAGGTGGTTTGTTGTTTGTTTGGGGCTTTTTTTTTTTGTGTGTGTGTTTTTTCCTTTCCCCGAAGTAAAGCTTTGAAGAGTAATAAATCCTTGGAGCTGTGGTAGGGCATAAATGGTGGCCTTGGATGGATCAGGAGTGACTGGTGGCTGGTTGTTTTGTGCTGTGTATGCTATGCCTGGCAGCTTGGATGAGTGTGTGTGTGTGGGCTCCCGTGTTCCAGCACGATGGGATTGTCCTTTTAGTGCAACGGGTGTGAGAGTGGAAGTTGATGAGTCTGATGTTTTGATTCCTAATTCTCGGTGGTATTTGCTGCCCAAAGATGCAGTGTAACATCTTGACGGGGGGAGGAAGACGTGCTCTCCTTCAGTGTCTTGTTTTGCCGTCTTTCCTTTCCTTTGGCCTTCTTGTTTTCTAGCCCTTGAACCAGTGACCTTGAAGTGGCCACTTTGGAGAAGAGTGGCCACCCCATAGGGCTTCTCCACCACCATGGTCCTCCTCACTGGCTGGAGGAGTTGCCCCTCAGGGCTGCTTAACTTGACTCAGATGAGAAAGAAAGAGAAATTTCTTATCACTTTGATATAAAAGGCTCAGGAAAACATGAAATGGATCGGGCTGCCTACTTGCAAAGCCTGTGTTCACAGAACAGAGTGGTCTGCAGCACATTACACATTATAAATATTGGAGTAGTGCAGTAAATATCAGTAATCTTATTACAGGGAGTGGAAATTCTCTTTAATATATTATCTGTGAGGATGCAAGAGGCCCACAGACCTTCTCTCGGTTTAAGTCTGTTTTTCATGTTTACATTTTTGCATTTCAATCATATGCATATTTAAAAAAAAAAAATAGTTTGGATTGCCAGATGGATTTTTCATGAGGCCTGTTATGCATTTTTCTGTGTATTTTATTTGAATACTTAGGTGTCTGTGTTTGGGGGGTAGGGTGTTGTTTGTTTTTAGTTTTTTCCTGTTTATATTGCATTGATTTGTTGTTAAATTCAGCTTCTGTGCCATGCCAAAAGCGTGCCTCTGGGAATGTTCCTGGGCTGCTTGCTGTGCTTTTCTTTTTTCCATCCTTGTATATAACTCTTCTTGCAACTTACTTAAAACAAACTGGACACTTGCAAAGGCATTTTTTAAATTTATCCCAAACCTCTTGCCCCTTAAAGGGAGATATGAAACAAGAAAAAGAAAACCCTCTTCATCTCCTTTTGTGTTGCCTGATGTGGTTTTCTTTGGGATGAGCTCAGTTAAGGTCCTGCACGAATCTGTTAACCTTTCATAGGGATATATTTCCCAAGGATGGCCCAGGTTAGGGTGAAGGCACCTCGGAAGCTGCACTGCAGAGGATGCACCAGAAATGGGTTCTTTGCTCTTGAGAGTTTATCCTCAGAAAGTTGGCAGAGCAGAGCCAGGTTGCTGGTTTATCTGATGGAGAAATGAAAGATGTGAACATTTGTCATGTCCACTCTGACATCACCACTGAGCAATTAAGAGAAAGAAATCTAATTTTTTTTGCCATCAGTTTAGCTCTCAGAATTCCCTCATGGCTTATTGTACAAGAGGCTGAAAAATAAGAGTAATAATCCGATTTTTGTCTGTTTCTAGTGTTTTATGTTTTCCATTAAAGCCTTGCTGCTATGCTGCACTGACTTTTTGAACTGCAGGATCAAAAAATACTCCTCCCTTTGTTTTTGGTGAAGACTGACTCTGAGAAGGATAAATATTATTGATTGAGGTATTTAATACACTAATGAAACCCGCAATTATCGACTATGTAATTAATATACTGTCTAAAAGTAAAGTTTGACAGCGCATATAGAAAAAGCGATATTGACTTGAGCTTCTTTGGCAACGAGCCTTGCAGGTTTTTATTTATAGGCACTGAAACACGTTCTTCAAGTAATGATTCAATCCCACTTTGTGCTTGCCACAAGTTAGAAGGCTGCCCTTCTTCTTGCTGACTGTAAGGCTTTCATATTAGCTGTGGGGAGCGAAAATTTTCAGCATTTAGCTTTGCTGCCTCTTGCATTAGATTTTGGGGCTGAAGCGTCCGCGTGTGCGGTGCTGTTTGTTTCCAGCTGGGAAGCCGGAGTTTTCCAAGGAGCTTTCTGCCTTTTTGTAAGCAAGTTTGCAGGGTTTTGTGTTTTTTTTTTTTTTTTACCTCGAATTTGGTTTTGCTAACCCCGGTGAGTGATGAAGGCGTGGGGAATCCAAGGGACGTTTTGCTAGACCTGGGAAGGTTCCATCAGACTGAGGGTTTCCTGCCAGTGTAGCTGCATTTTTATTTTCAAAGCATCTGAGAGAGAAAATGCTCCGGTTTAGCCTCAAGGTGATACATAGTTTTGTTCTAAGCTAAAATGGCCTTTCCTAAGCCTAGCAGCAAGATTGTCTTCTCCCTGAACTGACAGATATCTGCAGCCTGGTGTGTGTTCCTGCCTTATTCCTGGGTTGGGTGGTGCTGCATCCACACCATTTCGGCTGACCCCAGGGTGGTAGCTCACACATCTCCCTTAACCTTGCTCTGCTTCCCTGGCTGGCTCTCCTTGCAGCCCAGCCTTGTGTTCTTTCCCGCTGCTTCAGTTGCCAGAGACTGCATTTAGATTGCCAGGAAGCTGAAGCTGCATTTATAAATGGCTTTAAGTTGTTCATGTGCCCTGTGAAATGTTAAACTTCTTAGCACCAGGTGAAGTTATTTACATCCAACTCAGAAGCTGATAATGAAGGTTTTTTTAGATTTCAAGTGATTTAAAAAAAACTTCCAAATCCCAAGTGTATCAGCTATGTGGTAATTGGAGCTTGTGCTGTCATTAAAAATGACAGCTTTCTCCAATAACATTCTTAGTGCTTGTAAAATGCAGCTAACATAACCTATATTTAACTTGTATTAGCTAGAATTTCCTTTCTGTGCTTGCTTACTTTCAGAGCTTTGGTGCAAATACTGAGGTCCTGCTCTATTCCTGAACCATGAATTATTTTACCTGGTTGGAAGAATGGAAATCTTTTAACTGGGGTTGGGCAGACGGGTATCTCTGTGATTTTTTTTTTTCCCCATAGTGTTGGGTTTTTTTTCCAGCCAGCAAGTAGAAGCCATTCTTTGGGCAGAAATAAACCTTGAGCACTGATATGTGTGGCAAGAAAGCCCAACTTTGCTGAAGGCTGGGAGAAAGCTCCTGTTCCTTAACCCTGCTGAACAGCTCTTTTTTTTTTTTTTTTTTTTTTTTTT
>VXAY01001425.1:236354-252765 GCA_013399855.1 Oxyruncus cristatus | reverse complement strand
TTTTTTTTGTCCCCCCTCCCTCCTTCTTTTTCCTTTTTTTTTTTTGCCTCTTTCTTTTTTTCCTCTGCGGTCAGTTAAAAACATTTGCATGTTGAATCGTTAAGGCGCTGTCCCATAATTGAGATGCTGGGTAACAATCTGCTCCCCTCCTCCGCCTGGAAGTGTTCCACACAGAGCCCTCTAATTAAACAGAAAATGGTTTGTCATGTGTAACTGCCTCTTCTGAATGTAACAAACTCATTTCAAGAGATGCCAACACCATCTTTATAGCTGTTTTAATAATCTTCTCCTGAATCAGAGAGGGCTCTAACCTCGTATTTCACTTCACCAGCTGTTTATTTTGCTGTTTGGTTGGGGTTTTTTTTCCCCCTTGCACCGAGAATGTGTAGACTCTTTTTTTTTTTTTTTTTCCTTTTTTTTTTTTTTTTTGGTACGTGTGTGTGTGTGTGTGTGGAAATCCTCATTAGAGTAACTGAGTTGAAGTCTGAAATACTCAGTTAGGGCTGAGGCTTTTAAGCGTTACTATTTACAGTGGGAGCACGTGCGGGCTTTCAGCTCCGAGCCCTGTCAATCACCCGCCTGTCACGCTGGGAGGGAGCCCAAAAAGCTCCGTTGCCGGCCCCGTTTGCTGGGGAAAAGAAGGTGTTTAGGCAGTTTCCAAAGCTAACATCTATTTTGCAGACAGATGTTCATGCCACAGCCACCCTCCGCACACGCCTGTAATAGAAACCATTAGCTCCCCGCTCCCCCAGCGCGGAGGAGAGCTGCAGTGTGTTCTTAATGCATGAAGTGTGGTCTGGGTAGGACACAAATAGTGTAGCAGATTACCAGGTGAAATTGGCTTTTACCTCTCCCCCATCCTTCTCAGACACTTTCCTGCCAAACTTCAGCTTTTAAGTCGGCGCTCAAAGAAATTCTCTCTGTGTAAAAGGCCTCTTGCTGCCTTTTAAATTGGCTAATGTTTGGCAGGAAATCCGAATAGCGGGTACAGTTATTTAGTGCCTTCATTACTTACTGCCTGGAGACTTTCTCTGATATTAGTGGCTCCTGTTTATTCAGTGTGCATGTGTCTGCCTCTCTCCTGCCTGTCTTTTGGATAAGGGAAGGACCTGTAGGAGCTCAGGGTGACATGGCACAGCCTCATGCCCCACGACAGCGCTTTTTCTTTGGACAGCTCCCCATCCCCTGCACTGAGAACCAAGACCCTCCCTTGCCATAACAGCTTCCTGCACAGTAGCACTGGTTAGATGAGGAGCAGCGTTCTCCCAACAAGCCATGTTGTTAACATCCAGCTGGGATGTGAAAATCACTTCTAGGTTTATATCTCTAAATATTGCGAGTATGATGCCACCATCTTCAAAAAGGGAAGGAACAGCAAGCCGACTCCTGTCAGTTTGTTAGAGCATATTTATAACTCAAATGCTAATTCCTGCTCTTGACTCATAATAGCTTCTGAATTCTGAATCTTTAAATTCCGTATCTCATGTTTTGAGGTTAATCCATTCAGATAGATTGGGAAGCAGAATTTATAATTTGGAGAAGTAATGTCAGTCCTTCTTTGCTTCAGTCAGTCATTCCATGTTGGCAATAGGTCCCACCAGCAAGCCTGTATTCGACCCTTCTTTATAGACTAGTCAAACCCAACGTGTTCATTTTATTTGACTTGATCCTGTAGTTCCCTTCATACCTTGGCCTGTAAGCTTAAGAGTCACAGTAGCTGGCTGTCAGCATACTTGCCTGATTCTGATTTAACTCATTCAGCTTATTGTGAGCCTTAACCTATTTTCCATGCTGTCTCCAAGTGTACAGCTTCTGCAAAGAGATTAATAATTCAAAAAATATATCTTAGTTTTCAGACCTCGTCCATGCAGCAGTACAGACTTAAGGGAGCTGAAGAAAGAAGTGGCATTAATATCCCACCTATCAGTGGACATGGTCTTTAACATCAGCCCTTAAGCCAGCCTTTGCAGTAGGAGCCTGTATCACTGTGGTTCCTGCTGGTGCTAAAGCTCCAGGAGCTGCCTTCACCTTGTGGAAAGCTTTGCTTGACTTGCTCTCATTATACTGTGGCCTCGTATCAGATTTTGGGGAGAGCATGCTCCTTGCAAAGTGAGATTTAAGAGAAAGGTGACTTTTTCCCTTTTTTTAAAAAGAAGAGTAACTGTATTTTGATTTTGAATTTTTATTGCTCCGTTTGGAAACAAATACAAAATGACAAAGCCGTGAAGGTGAATTTCTTTTTGAAACTTTAAAACTTAATTTCTGATAGTTTTGGATTTTGGTTTTTTTTTCCCCCAGTTAACAAAGTTGGTGGAAGATCACAGCATTGTAATGATCCTGTTAGTGTCATTTCCTATGATTAATGGCATGTCATTTGGTGTTAATGACTGGTCCTGTCCCCAAGCAGCAACCTATTCCCATGCTTTGCCTCCTCCTCTTTGAGCCTTTTGGGGACGTTGGGTATCTCAGAGCAAGAGATGCTCCACGTCCCCCCTCTCCCAGCTCAGGTTTCTCGTTGAATTTGCCAGACCTAAGGTGGATGATTTAGCATTCCCCCTCAAGGGATGCTCCTGAAAATAAACTTTAGACTCTGCTTATACACCTTGGTTTATTGTGGTGGGTGCTAAGTGCTTACAGTGGGGGCATTCATCCCGCTTGAAGCTTGCAGAACACAGTGTGCCAGCTGTGTGTGACTGCTCCCATAAATCCCCCTTCCAGGAGTTCTTGGCTGTGCACTTTATAAGTAGGCTTGTAGCAAACACCTTGCAATACATATTCATTATTTCAGCTTTGCTTAATGCATAAGGCCTGGGGTGGGGGAGAAAGCAGTGGCTTCTCTCACCAATTTATGTTCCCCAAGATAATCCACCTCCCCTGCTTGGCACCGTTAACTTTTAGTTGCAATATTTTGTTTCTCACAGAAGCAAGTTTTAATTGCTCTACAGAAGTCCCTTTCTGCCAATAGTTCATTAGACTTCATGAATGCTCCAACTGAAGAATAGTCTCTCTGGATTAGCATCATCTTCCAACACACCCTTCTTGTTGGATCGCTGTCAGATGAATTGATAAAAGAGTATTTCTGGATGGAGCCAAAAAGTACTGAGGGTGAGACACAACGATCTACAGGCTTCCAGACAAATGAGCAAAAACCAGGGAAAGCCATAATTCTGCATTCAGGACGTCACAGGCATGGCAGGAGCTTTGGAAGGCCTAGATTAAAAGGTAGCTATTTTTCTTCTGGAAATAGGAAGAAGGGATTTGGTGCCAGTCAGAAGCAAAGCCTACCCGAATCAGGCAGGAAGCTAAATTCACTGCAACAGTTCCTCTCAGAGCCGAGAGCAGCCACACTGCCTGATCAATAGGCAGAATCCAGAGGTGCAGGCAGAAACACCTCTAATACGCCCACAGTAATTAACTCTGAATTATCAGGTGCATATTTGAAGCACTTAAATGTTCCTGCTAGGATTTAGCCAATGGTTTTGTGCAGCACAGCGTTGCCTGGGCTCTTCTTCTCCATAAAGCTGTTCCCGACCCCCGGTTTGCATCCGTGGGGTAAGAGAGCTCTGTGCTGCTGCTAAAGCTGAAGGTGATCCAGCAGTGCAGCCACTGGAATAACCCTTGGAAATAGGGTTTAGGCTATAAACCTTGTTTCAGCTATCTCATAAGAGCTGTTCATCCTGGGAGATAAGTCATCGTGCGCCTGTCTTCAAAAATGACTGGCTCAGCTATTGTCTGCATAAAATCACCTTTGTTTATAGTGCATTTTCTAATGGCTCAAGCAGCAGGGTAAAATTTAAATAAGTAATTATTGTGCAGGAGGCACACGCTAAATAGAACAATTTTCCTGCCTGCTCTGCCCTTTTGGCTGCACTCTGAGCACAAGGCAACTCTCTTGGTAATCCGGTGGGTTCAAACAGCCAGGTTTTGGCAGCTCGTGCACCTTTGCTTTAGGAGCTCGACTGATGCTCAGTATCTGCCTAAACAGATCGGCTAAATTATTGGGACAACCCAAGGAAAGCAGAGGCTTGCATTTGGGGATTTTTTTGTTGGGTTTTTATTTTTATTTTATTTCGGATGGGGATCGGCGTCTTTTGGTTGGTTTTTTTGAACTGGGATTTTTTTTTTTTCAAAACTGAGAAAGGAAAAAAATGCAGAACCTGAGCTTGGATTTTTATTCCAATAACTTGATGTCCCCCCCACACACTGGCCCTTCGGAAAGCCACTGGCACTTTTTCCAGAGCCAGCAGGTGGAGCTTTAAGAATAGCATCAATATCCAACCCCATTTGTGCTAGAGCCCATTGAGTGGGAACTATCTGTGCTGAAATCCTGATTGAATAAAAATTGTTCATTATGCAAACTGTCTGGTTCAGTACACAGAGGCAGCCCCCAGGCACAGACCCCAAGTAGCTGCTTTCTCTTTCCCCAGATTAAAACATATGAACTGCTTTGATGTAATCTTATAACAAAGCCTAATGGACATTTTATATCCTCTGAAGTTGACTGTCATTTCTCATTGCTCTGCTTCCTCTGGCCTATTAATACTCCAACCCAGAGAGCGACTTGGGCTCTTTTTGCTTGCAAATACGGTACATTTCCCATCCGTGTTTAAGTTTTTTATTTATGTTTAAATACTGTTGGATTACATTACAGTATGTTTAATCCCTTGTTTTTTCCATAGCTATTTATCATTTTAATGGAATGCTGCAGAATATTACATTGTGCAATGTGTTTAAATTGATAAATTGTATTAGAAAAATATTGGATAGGATTTTTAATGGTAAGTGGGGCTTTAGTAGATATATTTTCTCATTAGTAGACTAACTGCACACAGAACTGCATGAGGCTGGAATGTTAAGGATTTTGGGATAAGCTATATTTATGACTTATTTGACTAATTAAGGCACAACTTTATCATAAAGTTTTTCCCAGACTTTGCTGAGCAGGATGAAGGAGGAAAACTTGCCCCAGTGCAGTTACTCTACAACATCAGTTGCCATAACAACTTCATGCAATACTATATTTTTACATGAAATTCCTTTTAAGACTCAGTTGCTGTAATAATTTGTTTCAGCTGCTAAAAGGCATGTTTCTCTTTGTGGTGGTTTCAAGGCTCTCATTACAGTAACAAAAAAGTGGTTGTGTTAATATAGACTCTTTTCATTTCAACATATGCAAAAGTTCAATAGACTCCAAAAATAGAATTACAGGGTGGAGGTGATGAATCTGCTATAAAATCTCTTCCAGTCTTTAGGAAGGAGGAATGGGTTTAGCTAGTGAAGGTGAACTTTATTAACAGCCTTATGGAGAGATGCTGCAGTTACTCTGTACCTGTAATTATTGCACCCAATGGGAATCTGAAAACGCAACTTCATGTTGTGTATCCCACAGCCTCACATCACACACAGGCTCCTAAGCTTCTGTGGGAGATGGAGAGTTTGCTCTCCAAAATAGCCAACTACCTTTCCAGTGATGCTGTTGCTGTTCGGGTGAAGTTGGTCCTGAAGTCTTTGTTCAAGAGAACAGCACAATGGAGCTTCAGCCCCTCCTAGTCTGTCTGCCCCTTTAATTCATTAAATAATCACCTCACACCGAATGTATATTGTCTAGGTTTTGGCCACGGGCATACTGGAAGTGTAAAAACAATTTTCAGGCAGCCTGGAGCATCGTCTGATTTCTGATTCCGACGTTAATTTAGTGGAAGGCAAGGAGTGCATGATAAAAAAGTTGCTCCCTTTTATTTTTAACCCTTTCCCATAGCCTTGGTGACTGTTGCTTTCCTCCAGGAACACGCCGTGCTGGAGCTGCCCCGGCCTGTTGAGCCAGCCTTGTGCTGATATAAATCCCCCATCTGGCTTCTGGCATCTCATGGTTCAGGCAGCAATTCCTCAAACAAGTTCTTTTTCAGCATATGGACCCTACTACTACTGGTGCCAGGCAAATAACAAAGTTTTAAGCTATTTGGTTAATTGAGGCGGTCAAAATATGGCTTTTTTAGGTCATGTCCAGGAGTCTTGGGTCCATGGAGCAAGAGGAGGAGATGTCCCAATGGATTTCCCAGGTGTTTCTTCTCCTAGGGACAATGAGGAGTCAGGAGGGGACTCTGCTGCCCCCAAAGCTGTCCGTGTGCAGGCTTGACTAGGGAGCTGAGCTGGTGTTTTAATTTCGGTGCCATTCAAGTGCCAAACGATTGTGGCTTTTCTAATAAAGCCCTTTTGGAATGGGGCTGGGCTGTTCAAGGTGATGAAACTGCTTTTCTTCCAGGGCAAAACCAGTGCATTGGCTTTCTGGAGCTGGGGGGATGCAGACAGCCTAGGCCCACCTTTACTCCTTGGCTCCAGGGTGTGGAGAGGGTGCACCTTCTCTGCAGGAAGGAGAAAACACCAAACCTCTTGGAATCTGTGTAGATCCCTCCCCTCCATGTCTTTGACATGATTCTGACTCTGATCTGCCATGTTTTAGCTCTCCAGCTGGATCGTAGTCTTCTGATGCACTTATGACTCTGCCTTTTCCTGCGTTGTGGTCTTTTTGTTCCGCCCTTCTCTAATCCTGATTCCCTGTGCTGAATGGAAGGGGTTAAAATGGTTGTATTTTGCATCCGTTCTCTCTGTCCGGTTCCAACCACGACCCTTGGGTTTTTATTAACAGCGGAGATGATGGTCATTTAATGCAGCCCCCTGCCTGCAGCAAAATCTTCATCAAGGTTTTCCTGCCGCCTCCCTCAGGCAGCTCGTCTCATTGCTTAATTGTCTTTATGCTTTCTCACAGCTTCAGATTTTAACTGTATTTCCCTCAAACTGCAACTGCAGTTGAGTTGTGTGGCTCAGGAGAGTGACCCCTTTACAACTTGGTGTCTGTCAGCCTTGGCTGTGAAATTTGGGCTGGGCAAATTATTTTGGGTGACTAGAGATGATAGAAAAGGCCATGTCTCACCATGAAAGATGAATCATTCCTTTGCCTCTTACTCCTTGTTGTAGTAACATTATTCCTGAGGAATTTTTTGCTATTTATGTGATTGTCAGATGTGATTCCATCAGAATTACAAAGGAATTCAGCACGAATTAGTGGCCACTTAACGTTACAGAAAGCTGCGATGTAAATGTACTCCATGATCTCATCTACAACTCAGTCCTTAGCGGATGCTTCAAGGTAGATTTTTTTTTCTAAAGTGGTCATAAATTGCAACCAGTCATTGGACTCCCTCCAGTCCTAGAGCAATTACTGGGCCAGTTCAGCTGAAGGGTTTGATCAGGTGTTTTACTAGCAGGATTTTATTTCACTAAATGAACATCTCCTAAAGAACCGGGAATGTAATATTTACACGTTGAAGTGCTGCTGTAATGGCACTGCATTTAACTTCACTAGGAGACCAGGAATCCTGTGGTAAAATGCCTGATAACTGCTGCATTTACCAGGGGAGTGAATTTATAGCATTTGAATTCCTCTGGCAGAACAAAGGGCTGTATTATGAAAGGACCCTCTTCTCCCTAACAAAAGCTTTGAGCCAAGTCCTGTTTCCTGCTCTAGGAGACGGCGCAGTGTTGCTTTGCATCATTGCAGTTGTTGCCTTGCCCAACTGCCTGGAAATATTTTGGATAGGTAAAAAGAGGGGGAGTGTCATCCTTCTGGTTTATCCTCCACAGGTTGTCTATGACTTAATCGCATTTGGAAATTCTGGGAGAGATTCTCCACGGGAAGCGGCTGTTACATGCGAGCACAGCACATGGAGAGGCGATGTAGGTGGGATTCAAATCCGCCTGCTTCAGCCTGGAGTACCCATCCTGCCTGTGACACAGCCACAGAGGTCTCCAAAGGCTCTCCTCCATCCATGGACCGTCCTGTCCCCTCTTTCCATGTCTGGGGCTTGGGATGAGCATGCAACACCGTGCCATCTTCACTCCTGGCTGGTATAGCCACCTCTGTATAAATAACTTATGTTTAGTGATGCAGCTTCCTTTCCCATCTATTTTCATCCATCAGTATTAATAGTAGCTAATTATTGCTTTTACTATTAGGTCATGTGTTGTAAATACACTAAATGCAGTGCGTGTCCCGAGTGCACCGGTTTGGGTGCTAATGCCTGGATCCTGCCTCTTAACATGCAGCCTAATTGCCTACTTGCACTGTGCTGCCTGGCATGCTATTTTTTGGGGATAATTGCTCCCAAAGTCTCTGCATTTTAATGTAGTCGGCATTACATGGTCTAGCTAAAAATTGTTCTAAACAAACCTTGGGTCCTATCCCAGAAGAAATCATGGCAGAGCTTCCTGGGAAATGCGGGGAGTCTTTCTTCCTCTCTTTTTCCTCCTCTCTACTTCCTCCTGTCTTCCTTGCAGATCCCCATGCTGGGATTACTTGGACTGCAGAATCCCCTTGGATCAGAGCCCTGCTGTCACTCTGCTGCCTGCATCCATGGGTGGCTGTGAGATGAGCTGGTGACAACCTGGTCACTAGTGAAAAATCTTTTTAATTATTCAAGTGGTGGTAAACGCCTGCTTTTATTGGTATGGGCTTAAGCTGCAGCTTCACTAATTTTCCCCTTTAATCTCTCCTGGAATTGCTGAGTGCCTGCTCTCCTTGGTGCTGTGTTTCCCTAAAGAAAGCTGCTTTGAAGAAGTTGGCTCCCTGCTCAGGATGCTGATGTGAATGAGTCCCTCAGCAAACAAGTCTCAGGCTTTTACACTAAAAGCACTTGAGGGTTATTTGCGAGTGTAATGTCAAGACAGCCTAATGGGAGATATGTGCCCCGCTCAGGTTTAAACCACGCAGCACTGTAAGCTTCCCAGGTGCGATGGTAGTGCTGATTTTGCCTTTTTCTCCACTTTCCATGTGGGAGATGGAATAAAGCAGAGTCCCGCTTTACCTTTCGCAAGGAGACTGTCTCCTCTGCTGACAACCCCGAAAGAATCATTCCTGCTGCTCTTTGTGGGACCTTTATCTTCCCCCTCTGAGGCCAATAATGCAGAACCCACTACTTTGCAAAGGGAAGACTTTGTGCATGGACGTGTTCACTCCATCAGCAGCTGACTCTGGGTATAAGCAAGTCATACACTCTGAGCTGTGCTGCTGCAGAAGAGCTAATCTTCCTGCCTTTCCCACTCTTTGGGGCAGAGCAGAACATATGTGCTGTTACCTCTTAATTCTTCTGTGGAGCATTAGGACTAATAAAAACCTTTCAGGGTTTCTGATGTGAGAAGCAGCTGCTGTTGCATGCTAAGAAACAAAGACTGATTAAAATAAAAAGCCCCCACGTACTTCTTCCAGTAACGGCGATGGTGAAAGAGCTTGTGACCCCCTCCTGTGGCAGGTGACACTCTTCTTTGCTTGACTAATTGCACGGGGCTGCATACCTGGGTGGTAAAGAGGGACTTGAGCAGTGGTGTACCCTTTAAATAACAGAACACTGAAGGGTCGTTGCTTTCATGTTTGTCTACTTGCTTCTAATTATTGAAGGCTGCTACTTTAAAGCATAGGCCATTTCCTCCCCTTCCTGCAGCGGGGTCATAACAGCTTGTTTATACACTCCTAAGCTGGTTTGCTGCAACAGATTGTGACTTTAAATAGAAGGTTGCTAAGAGTGAGGTAAGGGTGCCGGGAGAAATGAGCTTTCTCAAAACAAGTCACTTGGTATTTCGGGGAGATGGGAGCAGCAGGCAAAAAACGCATCAGTGGAGAGGTGCAGGATGGGCGGCTCTCGTTGGCGGTTGGTGTAACAACATCAATCTACACATATGTAGGTATATATGCTCTTTTAGAAAGCAGAGGGTAGTGTGATTGAGCCAGCCCTGTCCTGGGGAAACCTCTCCCAGGATTTTTCTGGACCATCTCACGAGACTGTACCATTACTAGTTATTTATTCATCCTCGGCAAATGCCAATAGCTCCTGTTTGGCATTGGGCTGAATATCAAAAAAGTTGATTCATTGACTTAAAAAAAAACAAACCAAAACCTACACTGGACAAATGCTAGAAAATATGTGTTGGTAAAGAGGTGGACTGAGTGATGAACATATTTTCTATCTCTCATTTCTCTGACTCATGGCCCTAGCTTAGCACAGATTTTATTATCTTATCGAACAATTAATTACCTACGTCCTTTAATTTCATATATATACAGTTTGAGATTGTTGTTTTTGTCTTCAAATGCCTCTTATCCTCTCCCCAGTAGACTGTTGCTGCTAAATAGATGGGATTATTTTCTTGGTGGCCACGCCAGATTTATTTATACCACTAAGCCTGCACTAAGAGTTGGGGTGAAGACAACTATCAAGCTATAAGATTTAGTTTTACCCCCTTGGATTTAGTCCCTGGTAGTCTTCTGCTCAAGTCTTGGAAAGAAAAATTCATTAGGTGAACCTTAGCATGATTTTTCCATGGCTCTGATTTTAATCAAAGTGTGGATTTGAAATTGTTTTATTGTTAAAATCTGTTGAGTGAATGTCAATGCAAAGCAATTCCCCCCCGCCTGGTGTGGAGATGCATCCTGTGTGCTTAGGTAAATCCCAGACTGAGGGAGTGGAACAGCAGAAAGGGTAGAAATTAGCCTCTGAGGCTTGCAAATGCACTGCAGGCTGATGTCTCTCTGCATTTCAAGGACTGAAGTTCAATTGCAAGGCTGTTCTTCTGCTTATCCATAATGGGCAAACGAATCAATTAAAATGGTCTGTTCTTAAGCCATTGCAGAAGGGAAGACTTGTTTCAAATAACTGCCTTACAAGGTCTAAAGGATGTGAGTTTAGTGTAACAGCCTCTTATCTCCAAATCCACAAAATCAAGGCGCTGTGTTATACCCTGGTACCTGGGAGCACAGGGAAGAGAGGTTCTGGGGAGGCTCTTTAGTAGGTTACTAAAGAGTGTTTTTGCATAAGGCGGTGGAGTTGGTTTTCTCTGAAGACCAATTTACACAAGCCCCAGTGACTGCAGTGAGCCTGTAACTCCCAGACCTCAGGGCTGTGGCTCAGCATCCTAACAGGAGATACTGTGGGATCAAGGGAGAGCTGGAGGAGGATCACACGCATGCCAGACCTATTATACCTGGAGATGGAAGCCTGTGTGTTCAGGAGCTTGTTTTAAGAGCTTGTGTGCCTGTGTTTTCTGTACCACTTCCCAGTGAGATCCACCCTGGGTGTATGCATTTGAATTCTAAGAGCTTTGCATTCCAGGTCAGTGCCGTGCCTAACTCGGGACCCAACTTCCTTGCGAATGAAAAATAAAAACAATGTAGAGCAAGGCGGCCTGTGTGCTGCTCTGGGCTGGGCTGTCAGGGTGTGCTGGCTGCAGCATCCTCCTCTGGGTAAGTATAGCGTTCAGCCCAGGCTGCAGGTAACCCCCTGCATGACAGACGGCAATTTTCCGTGCTTGCAGGCAGGGCGAGGTCAGAGCGTCCTGTCACCGGGGCTGGTGTAAATCGAGAGCAATTGGGCTGGAATTGGTGGTTGCGGTGATGTAAGAAGCGGTGTAAGGCAGAGGTGAAGCCAGACCCTAATGACAGCTTCTGCCTGCTCACAGAATTCTGCATAGAGATCAGCACTTCCAGCAACAAAAGAAAGTAGGTCAGTGCCAGGTCCCCCTCCCTGCCTGCGCGCTGGAAGCACATGTGTTGGATTACACGCCTGCAGATTGAAGCAGGAGTGACTGTGATGGGTTTTTTTCCTTTGGGAAGGTGCGTGTAAAAGCAATTCGGTGCTTTACAGCGACCAGTGTGGTCGCTCTAGCCACGAGGGGTTTTCGTGGAGCTGCTGCATCCCCGATCCTTGGGGAGCTCGGGGACCTGTTTGCCTATTAAAATTGCAAGGGGGAGCTTCCCCGATTCCCTGGCAGCCCATCTGTGGTTTGGGGAGCGTGTGAAGCCAGCAGTGGCACCTGGGTGGGCTTCTGGTCCCTGCTCATCCTCTGGTACCCTGATCCTGAGCCTCTCCTTGCCTTGCTGCAGCCATAAAACTCCAGTTCTACTTGAACGATTACCCGACACGTTAATTGGGACTCCCGCTATGATTAAAAAGAAATTTCAGATTAAGCCCGCCATGCTGTATAGCTCGGGAAGAAAACATCTCTTTATAAACACAGCAGGAATGTGGGGACTCCATTATTACTATTTTCTTTTAACTTGGAAGAAACTGGCTCTCACTGCTGTTTAGACCACAAGGAGACAAGTGTGGCCGTCGCTCCACTATGGTCAGGGCTGAGCGGAAGGGATGCTTGCAGGGAGATAAAATTGCAGGGTATTTTTCCTCCTTTTTTTTTTTTTTTTTAAACTTAATGTGATAATCATAATGGATTTATCTCTGTAGACTTCAGTTCCTGTCTGTGTGGGAGACGCAGGCTCTGCCACTTTTGGGCAGAGCTCAGAGGAACTTGTAGTTTGCACAAACCAGGTGAGGGGGCAAGTGTGGTCCCAGCAGAATATGGTATTTAGTGTGTTTAATTTGTTACACGACCTTTGCACTGCTGTTGTTGGCCAGCTCTGAAAGCACCTCCAGCTTGCCCTGTCCCTGAGGAAAATCCCAGGTGGGCAGCATTGGGTTGTTGGTCCCATTGTCCATTGGACACCACTGGCCAGGTGATGTGCTCTGAGACTGGTGATAACCCTCTTAAACTCTCAAATATTTGCTCTATTTATTTTCATTTTAGAAAGCTGTAATGTTGTTTGCAGTCAAAATCCAGCCCTCTTCAATCAAACACTGCCTTCTGATGGAGAACATCATCCGAGGGTGCCTTCTCCTCCTCCAGTGAAGCTTTCTGTGTGCAGTAGCTTAGGTAGGACCTGCTGTAAATCCTGTTTGGATGAGTTCCCACTCAGCAGGGGCATGGGGAGCCTCCCCCTGCTCATCACACAGCAGGGGACCAACTCCAGTCCTTCCACAGCATCAGGAGGTAACTGTGTATGTTCAATATCCAGAGCAGGAATCACTGCAGGTCTGCAGCCTCCCAGCCCTGCCCTCGCTCCGTGCTGGACTCACTGAGCTGGTAGGCAAGGGCAGCAGTAGATTATCCCCCGCTCCCCCCTGGCTTTTTTTTTCCCTTTAAACTTACCTTTTGGTGTTCCATCTGGAGCAGCATGAGGTGAGTAAACTCCACTGCTCAAAATAAGAGTGGATAAGCTCAGTTTACTTGCATTTATTCATGACTTCACCACTCCACTGGGGCCTGAAAATCAGAGCCAAAAGGAACTGCAGTGAAAATTGGCCTACATGCAATGGCTTTAAATAATCTGCCCTTTTGCTCTAGTTCTGGGTTGAGATGTGCTGGAAGCCTGAGGAGCTAGGATCTGCCTTGATGTAGGAGCTGCTTTTTGTTTTCTTTCCCTGGTGTTGGTTTCTCTGTATACAGTGTAACTTAGGGGAAGTTACAAAGCGGGGGGCGGGAGGGGGGAGAGGAAAAAAAATCTCTTTAAGAATTGCTCTATTTAGTGCACAACTCAGAATTATCGGAATCGGCACAATGAATTAGCTTTTATTTCCAAAGATGTAAAAAATAAGAGAGAAAATAGAAATAAAGCCATCAGCCTACGTCCCAAATATTGACGTCCCTGGGAACAGAACTGGACTGAAAAACATAGTTCTGCTGGAAGAGGAAGTGTGATTGTTAGTAGTGAGTTCTTCTTTGCACTTGCATTTGTGCAGGTTGTTAAGGCAAATATGATTCCCAGATGACGTGTGGTACATGCACGTGCCTGACACTTGCACCAGTCAGGGAAGAAGTCACGCAAGCCATCGGAGAGCCGAGTGCTCTGGGTGAGGCTCAGCTTCGGCATCCGAGCAGAAATAGAAATGGATCCATCTGCAAACCAGGTCATCGCCGCTCTTGTGCTTTTCCTCTTGGGCCCCCTTGAATCACATCATGATTTCTTCCTCCCCCCCAGCTCCCTGCAGCTGGGATTACTTTTCACGTACTCTGCTCACATAATTGCCTCTAATAATTTCTCGGCTCTTGAGACAAATATGTCCACCTTCCCCCTTACGTGGCTGCACGCTCCCGCTCCAGCCTCACGTCTCCTTCCTGCTGCTTCTGCCTCTCCCGAGTGCTTCCCTCCTCTCTCACTGTTCCAGCCTTGAGTTCCCATCTCCCTTCCTGGAGATACACCCAGTTGATGGCGAGTGCTTCCCCAGCCTCTGTGTTACGCAGCTCTCTCACAGAGATGTCCTTGGCTGGTCCCAGCTCTGCTCCTCACCCGGGAAGGGGATCCTACAGGCACACAGGGAGATGGAGCGTCACAGAAGGAGACACTGTCAGGCAGGGCTACTCCTCCGTGCCTCTCTGCTATCTGGATGCTGGCACCAACATTCCAGGGCAGTGCTGTGTCAGCAGCACGTGTGGAGGGGGATTTTGGAGGCTTCCCATCTTTGCTCTGCAGAAAACCCTTCCAAGCACCCAAGGAAGCCGGTGGCTGGGGTCCTGCCGTGCCAGCTGGAGCGCCAGGGAGTCAAGGCAGGCTGTTAGCAACCCGTGGTATATTTAGTTCAGGTTTAACAGGGGCTCCATATGTGTGTGTTCTCTTGTTTCCTTTTGCTTTCTACGTGCTAAGTAGATGCAGGAAAGAGTGGAGAAGCCTTCCCGTGACAAGGATGCGATTCTGCTGGTCTGTGTTCTGTTCTCCTTTGCGAGGCTCCTTCCCTGAGCTGTGCCTTTAGGAAAGCATTAGTGTGAGAGCTGGAGAGGAACAAGTGTCCCAGGGACTCCTCCTATCAGGGATGGATCCCTGAAAATGTGGTAAGGTCTTTCCAGTGACGTGGTTCTCCTGAGGGACCAGGGCACACAGGGCCGTGGAACGGGACCCTGCAGGCGGCTGACTCTGTGCACCCGTGGATTTTGCACATTTGGTCCTTCTCAGGACATTTTGGTGCCAAAATGGTCACTCTGCTTTTCCTTTTAAATTATTATTTTGCAAAATTTTGTATTTCAGTATGAGGGTAAGGCATGAGTTGAAAATCATACGGATACTCTGTGATTCCCAGGGGGGCTAAACAGGGCTGATTCTGTGGACATGAGGGCATTCAAGGCACTTCATGAGACAGAGCACACAGAAATGCTCCCTTAGAGAAGATGTGTGAGGAGCCAACACCTTTGATTACAGGGTATTTTAGCTGTAGAAGGATTGACTGAGGGAATAACTATGAAAACCTTTCCCAGGGAGAGCAATTTGTATGCACTATTGAGAAATCAGGTCTGAGAGAAGTTTCACTAGGTCTGTGGGAAAAAAAAAAAAATAAATAACCAAGTCACGCTGGTAGGCTCAAGGTAGAGGTGTTAAATCTTGGCTGCAAATTGGGGAAGGTGCAGCCCAAAGTCCTGTGCTGGGGATGCTGATGCTGCAGTACCTCCCCAGGAACCGCAGGGCGGAGGGGGATCAACTGGTGCAGCTCAAATTGGAGCGAACAGAATCTGTCTCTAAGGGATAGCAACACTTGCTGGGAGTGGGATCTGCTTCTCTGGGAAACAAAGTGTATGGATGTGGGGGAGAAATGGAAATCTTCCCGGGCAAGTCAGCAAATAGCCAAGAGCCTCTGAAATCCACAGTCTGTCATAGAAACAATTTTGTGTTTTAATAGAAGGGTTTTGCTTCTGACCCTGTGTGGCAGAGCAGCCCCTGAAAAGCAGGAGGTGAGCTTTTACTGTTTCCATCTGATTTTGGTTTTCCTCCCACTGTGTTTTTTTTTAAATCTTGTGTCCCCCAGGCAGGTTCAGACAGGCGGGATGCTGGGTGTGGGTGCAAGAGCCTCGCAGGGTGTGGCAGGACCCGGTTTTGGCAGGATGGAGGTGTCAGACACAAAATGCTATGCCCAGAGATGTTCTGGTGGCCAGAACATTATTGTTCATCACAATTTTGTACTTGGGCAGCAGCAAGGTGCCTCTGTAAGTGTCAGCTGTAAGTACAAAATAAGCCCCATCTCCCAGAGCTTCCCAGTACCAACAATGCCTTTTGTCCCTGAGCAGGATCAAAGGTTGGGTTGCAAACCACTGACTTCTGCCTGGAGCCAGGGGCGCCTTCCCTGGGAAACAACTCGACTCTTTTCATCCAAATGAGACGTGTAACTTTAAACCCATGATTTAGCATCCCCCTTTAGCTGGAAAATGCAGGATTCAGAGCAGCTGGCGGGTGCTGCAGTGTGTCGTGAGGAGGAGACCGCAAACAAATGGAAAGGAGAAACGGAGAAGAGGAAGGAAATTTTGAGTAATGTTAGGAAGTGTTTTACAAAGCAGATGGCAAACAACGCCTGCCTGACCCTCTGCCTGTCTGCGGCACAGGGGCTGTGACAGCCGACTCGCTGCGAGCGGGGAGTGCAGTAAGCTGTCCATAAATCAAAAGCACCGAGACTATCAAATTTGTTTATTACTTGGGGTAGTGCCGCTGCGTTCGAGTCGTGTAGCTGGTTTGTTTCGTTTCTTCTAGCTGTGTTTCCGAAAAAAAAAAAAA
>VXAY01001425.1:224091-236311 GCA_013399855.1 Oxyruncus cristatus | reverse complement strand
TTTTTTTTTTTTCCCCTCTCAGAAGATAGCGAGCGAGCCGTGGTGGAGCTGGTGGTGTTAATGTTCTGCAGCAGGAGTGAAATAGCCTGGAGATGTGCAGCGAGAGCAGGGGCGTGTGCCCTAAATAGGAGGGTTAAACAGGGCTTATTCTGAGGAAAGCAGTAATTGCAGCTTGCGTGAAGCAGGAATATTCTTTTGTGCATTATTTACCCAGGAACATCTGCTAATACATATACATTCTCCGGTGCATGTAAACAACTTGTGCAGGAAGAGGATTAGGAGATTTATAAAAAAATTAGAAGCAAGTTAAAAGGGCAATTAGAAGAGCAGAAAGAGATATTGAGCAGTGAATTAGGGAGGATATTTTAACACACAATCAGAGCTCCCCGAGACGTATTCAGAGCAGAGAGAAGGTAAAAGAGAAAATTGGCCAATTACGAAATGATAGCAGGGAATTGGTGACATGAGAGAAGGTAATGGCTGATTTGTTAAACAGTTATTTTGATTCTGTTTTCACAAAGGAGGAAGAGGATGGAGGGCAGCTCCGGAAGGGACTTGGGCTGTGCGGGTGAGGGTGGGGATGAGACGAGGAGCCTGCAGAGTGATATAAAGATCCATCTGCAGAGTGGCTGGGCGTGGGGAGAATTTCACCCACATTCACAGGGTGGGGGAAAAAATGGATTTTAGTGAGCAGCTCCTTACAGCAGGGAGCTGAGTAGCGAGGGGCTTGTGTTATAATGCTCGCTTTTGTTCACCAAATTGGCTGCTTTTGGGTGGAAACCAGGGAGGTGGTCACTGAGGTGACTGATCCTTCTCCCTGTTGATGGATATTTCCTTGGGAAAGGGGAGGACAGAGATGGATGTGGATTCTGGAGGGTTGCTGCTCCTGGGGCTACTTTTCTGTGGGTAGAGAGGTTTTTGGCTTGTCAGTGTGACACCTTCCCAAAAACACACATTGCAAAGCATGAGCACCTGTGTCCTGCTTTCATAGTTGCTTTTGCTTCCATCTGTAACCCACAAACTCAAGAATACAAGAGCAACCCTGGAACCACCGTCGCCATCAGCACTGGTGTCAGTATCTCATGTTTCACCAAAGCAGTGGTGAGCTGGATGCAGTCAGGGAGAGAAAAGGGCTGGGGGAACAGGGGGATAATGCCAACCAACAGGAGCTCAAGGAGCTCAAAAAGTAAGAGATGGAAAGGGAAATACTCTTGGTAGTGCAATGGGAAATGGGCTCTTGGGATTTGTTCCTGCAGGAGTGGTTGAAGTTAAGACCGGGAAAGAATACACAGACAGGGGATTTAGGGAAGGATGAACTTGAAGGACTGCAAAAAGTGTTATTTAGCTGCAAGAAATGTGAAGTGACGCTTTTGTTCTGGTGTGTCCCTCTGAAGAGGGGTACATGTCACAAAGCAACCTTCTGAGACAACGGAAATAATTTGGAATTGGTGCTGGGGGGACACAAGTGTGGTCTGGGAAGCAATGGGGAATATGGGAGAAACTGCGGACTCATGGTGTTGGTTTAGACTGATAAACTAAAAATTTATTCTCAGTATCCAAGAGGTGTTTGGTTTTCATCCTGCCTGGGAGGATAAAAGAGATGCAGTGTTGCGTGGTTTCTGTTTTCAAAGCATGCACGGAAAGCTCCACATTAGCAATTACGGGATGAAACTGTGGAAAAGTGGTACAAAGGAGAGAAAATTGGCTCCGACTCAGGAAACGGGATTCTGCCGCCGGGAGTGAGTTTCCAGAGGCACAGTCTGGGGTCTCTTCTGGGTCCTCTGGTGTTTATTTTTTTTAATGGAAAGGATTTGCATGAACAGCCCAAAGTCAGAGCGTTGAAGCTCACTGATGGAAAGAAGGGAGAAGCAGCCAGAGCAACAGGGACTCGTCTCGTCTGCCAGAGCAGCACAGACTGGAGAGCACTAAAGGAAAGGGAAACCAGTGAGCAAATAAATGCTCAAGTGACATGTTTCCCAGGGGAGGCATTTGGAGCTTGTGGGGAGCTATTGGGAGTGTCTGCCCATGTTGGCATCAGGCAGCCTGTCTGCCTGAACCCCGAGAGGGATCAGTGCACGTCTGGAGGTTGAGCTTGGGATAGGAACATGTAGAGGTTTAGGTTTACAGAATCACAGAATCGTTTAGGTTGCAAAATACCTCTAAGGTCATTTAGTCCAACTGTTAACACAGCACTGCCAAGGCTGCCATTAAACCATGTCCCCAAGTGCCACATCTACACATCTGTTAAATCCTTCCTGGAATGGTGACTCCATCACTGCCCTGGGCATCCTGTGCAAGGGTTTGACAACCCTTTCAGCAAAGACATTTTCCCTAATATCCAATCTAAATGTCCCCTGGAGCAACTTTGAGGCCATTACCTCTCATCCTATTGCTTGTCACTTGGGAGACCGACCTCCTTTCAGGGAGTTGTGGAGAGTGAGAAAGTGTCCCATGAGCCTTCTTTTCTCCAGGCTGAGCCTGAGCCCCCCCAGCTCCCTCAGCCACTCCTCATCAGACTTGTGCTCCAGACCCTTCCCAAACTCTGTTCCCTTCTCTGGACATGCTCCAGCCCCTCAATGTCTTTCTTGTTATGAGGGCCCTCAAATTGAACCCAGGCTTCGAGGTGCCTCACCAGTGCTGAGCCCAGGGGAATGATCACTGCCCTGGTCCTGCTGCCATGCTATTGCTGGTACAAGCCAGGATGCCCCTGGCCACCTGGGCACACACCAGCTCATGTTCAGCCACTGTCAACCAGCATCCCCAGGTCCAGGCACCTCTCCAGCCACCCTGCCCCATGCCTGGAGTTGCTGTATGGGATTGCTGTGACCTGAGTGCAGGACCAGCACGTGGCTTTCTCCAACCTCATCCCGTTGGCCTCAGCCCGTCGATCCAGCCTGTGCAAATGGGAGCACGTGAACCACTGCCCAGCATCACCTCAAAGCGGCCAAAGGTGCCCTCTGCCACCTTGGGGTCCAGCTCTTTACCCCAGGGACCTCCCTGTCAAAACCTTTGGTGTCTGGGAGCAGTTCTAGTGAAACCCCAAATTTCTCCAGCTTATCTCCAGCCTGAGCCAGACAATCTCTGGCGATACCTACGTCCGCTCGACTGGAGAGATGCGTGCTTGGAGGTTGTGGGAGCGCTGCTTCGGAGAAGAGGGGATTTCTGCCAGGCCTCAGAGCAGCATTCAAAATGCATGAAGACATGCTGTAGGAAGGGATTGGGGAAAAGACACAGGAGCGTGAACCAGGGGCCATGGTAGAGCTGAACCACGCAGATGGGAAGTTCGTTATCGAGGCTGAGTGTCAGAGCATGCCATAAAAATTTAGTTTATCCTCAAAGAGCTGTGGTTGTGGAAGAAGGATGGGAGCGGGGAGGGTTGGCAGCTAAGGAGAAGGCAGGAGGAATATCAGAAACCTGTGGTCCTTGTGTGTCCTGGTTTGGGCTGGGTTAGAGCTGATTTTCTTTTTATACCTGGTCTAGTGCTGTGGTTTGGGTTTGGGATGAAAGCGATAACACACCAATTTTTAGTTGTTGCTCAGCAGTGTTTTCACTGAGTCAAGGACTTTTCTGTTCCTCACCCCACCCCACCAGTGAGGATGCTGAGGGGCACAAGAATCTGGGAAGGGACAGAGCCAGAACAGCTGATCCCAATTGACCAAAGGGATATTCCAGACTCTATGGAAGTCTGGATCAGTCTGGAAGTATGGAAGATCATGGTCAGTATCTAAGCTGGGGTCAAAGCTGGCTGGGCGTCGGCCAGCAGGTGGTGGGCAGCTGCACTGCGCATCATTTGGTTTGTATATTCTAATTCTACTGTTGCTATTAATTATTTCTTCCATTTCTGTCCTATTAAACCATCTTTATCTCAACCCATGGATGTTACTTACTATTCCCGATTCTCTCCCCCACTCCACTGCAGTCAGGTGGTGTTTAGCTACCTGCCAGGTTAAACCACGACGCCGTGTCAAGCGACATCTCCTATTTAGCAGTGTATCATGTCTCCCTTCTGGTTTTTAAACAGTCTCCCCTTTATCACTAGGAGTTAGAGTGCTTGATTGACAAGGCTTGTAATGCACTATGGAGTTGCCTTTATTTTTCCTACATGTTAAAGGAAAAGATACTAAAAATACAATTACGGTTTTGAGCCAGGCATAGTCTGTTCTAATATAATTCATCTCAAAGACTATCCACCGTGCCTGCTGCACCCAAATCATTTATAAAACATTAGCATCTCCTGTGCTGACATTTCACTCCTATATTACAGGAGTTACACGCAGACTTAAAAAAAATTAATAAAGTGCTTCTCTTCTTCATTCTCCCACTGAGAGCTTTGATTTCCAGAGTATGAAAAGAAATAACCAACATAACAACATTCTCCACTTCTAAGGGACAGTGCCAGACTCATTCAGTTGCTATTGGTTATAGAGAGTAGGACATGAGGGAGCTATTTCAGATCACGGATTATTTGTTCTGGCTGCATTGGACATCCCTTTAGTGGAGCTTTAGAGCCCTGTAGACAGAAAAGTTTGAGTAGGAGCTGGAAGGCAAAGGGCTTGATGAAGTAACCTCTTCCTTTCTCCTCCCAAAATTAGTCTTGCTATTCCCCAAGAAGGTTGTTTAAAAGAGAAGCATCCAAGCCTCTGCCCTTCCTCACTTGCAAGATGGACAGAAGAGGCCATGCCCTTCCCACTTCCCTCTCCCACCATCCAACTGCTCGTAACCATAAGTGCATTGGAGAAGTCCTTTCTTTTTTTTTTAGATCGGGAGCTTCCCATTTCATTTCCAGATACCTCCAAGGGATCTGACACTGTGTAAATACCCTCTCCCCTTCCCCAGAGCAGTTGGGAGAGCGGATTTCCCAAGATGGCCCATTCTTCCTGAAGCTAGTGGTGTGTCTGATGGAAAACACGAGCCGTTTCCTTTGGGATTTCCAGCCCCACACGTGAGCCACAGGCTCAAAACACGCTGGGATATGGTTAGGAAATGAACAGCAGCCTTTTCTTGTCCAAGATCACTTTTATTTCCCTTGTTTCATTAACTTCAGTGTCTGTTTGGTCTCACACATCCACGCTGACAGGGAATTCACACCGACTGCAGAATTTGGGCAGCACCTCTCCGAGCCCGTGGGCTGCTGTCGGTGAAGCTGCCAGCTCTGCTGTGCCCCCGACCAGCAAACGCGTCCCTCCACCACGGGGTTTAATTTGGGATGAGGGGAACAGGCAGACCTGCTCCCTCTCCTCCACCTGGAAGGGGCCACAACCCCCTTCATACTGCTCTCTTGGACCATTGATACCTCTCTGCTACCAAGGACCAGAAGCCCTGGGCTCTGCGCTTCTCGCCGGTCCTCTATGAGCTGTAGTTTTCCCCCTCCTCTGACTCTTCCCATGATACAACCTGTTCCTTTTAAGAAACAAAACCTCTCCTGACGCTGTCAGGACTGTCTCCAGCCTGGGAGCTGCTCCTTGCCGCCCCAGTGAAAACCTTAGTCCAGCTATAAAGGTCCTCACGCCACCGACACAGCTGGGAAGCCCCTCTCTGCCTCCATCCCCAAAATAGCCCCTGTCTTCCCTGGGGCCTTGTAGCACTCTCCGGAGACAGAGCTCTATGGCTCTATTTATTTGGACTAATTAATCTCTCTCTCTCTCCCCCCTGGTTACAAATTAGGGTGTAAGGGTGAGTTTTGGCTCTCTGGATACGGACTTTGCTGCACCTCACACAACCACCCCACCCACCCCACCCCTCCCAAGGTTTAGTGCTCTGAATTGCTGAGAACATTGGTCCGCTGTGGTTCCCCCCGCACGTACTGAGCCCGCCCGATGGCTTTCAGCATCTGTAGGCACTGCTGCCGGTTTGTTTTCTTGAGAAAAAACAAAAAAAAAAGAAAAAAAAAAATCATCATATTCTGGTCTGCTATAAATTCAACAATACAATCCTTAGTTCTGAAGATATAGTTTCCATATAGTTTATAAACACTGTAAGACATACATATGGATAACTGAGGGGAAGGGGGGGAGCCTGTGCATTTGTTGGGTGGTTTTTTTCGGATGTGTGAACATGGTTACAAAAAACACACCTCCTGCGGGTACCTCATTTCTTAAAGTGTTGGGGGTTTTGGGTTTTCTTTTTTTTGTTTAATTCCACCTCTAATCAGTCTTTCCTTTGGTTGTTGGCTACTCCAAGCCCAGCAGGCAAGCCCTGTTCTGCTGTAATGCCTGAGATATTCAGGGGTTTGAGATTGTCTTCTAAGAGATTCCCAGCCAACTTTGGCCTCTGGGTTTGGAGCCAAAAGGGCTAAAACACGGGAGAACCAATGTCCTTATTACATCGGTATCAGTGTCCTCGCACTCGCTTTCAGAGAAACAGTGTAGGCTTAATTGGTGATGGTTTTTACAGCAATTATGTTCCTTTCAGTAATTGGAGGGGTCGCTCGAAGCGCTCTCAAATGAACAGGATTTCACAAGAGCATGGAAACAATCCATTTGTCCGGTTGCTGTCACCGACGAATTGGCCACCGTCCCTGTTATCTGCTTTTTGTAAGGTTGGCTTTTGTTGTTGTTGTTGCTGCTGCTGTTGTAGGTGCTCGGTTAGGCTGTTTGTGACAAGGTGTGATAATGCCTTTTAATCCGCTCCCGCTGCGTTCGGCACAGTCCGCGTTTGGCAGCCCGGACGGGCACGGAGAGACCGTCAGAAGCCGAGGCCGCGTTCTTCCCTTCGCCAGGCCAACGCTAGCCACGTACAAAAAAAGAAGAAGAAAAGAAACTCTGGTCCTTTGTAGATTGGTGGCAGTACAGCTCCGCTCTGTCTGCGGCCGGGGGCTCAGCGGATGACGGCCGCCAACACCACCATAAAAACCAGGAGCGACGCCCTGAGCCCCGAGCAGCCGGCTGCCTGCTGGACCCCGCTGGGGGGGCGGATGGGTGTCCGCCGGGTACACTTACCCTTGCGTTTGGGGGACAGCGTTGGCATCGCCCCAAAGCTGAATTTGTGCTGATAATCAGGCACATAGTCTGGAACCTCCTGCCCGTTTTTCCGCGGCCCCGAGGACGCCGGTTTAGAGGTTCGGTTTCGGCTTTTGTGGCTGGTGCAGTTCTTGCCGGGTTTGCGGTAGCCCGGCCGGGAGCCGGGGGGGCCGGCGGGCTGGCTGCTGTGCAAACTGTTCTCAGCCCCTCTCTCCTTCCCCTTCTCCTTGGAGGAGTGGTGAGGGTGGTGGGTTTTGGAGGCTCCTCTGTCCGCTGTGGAGAAAGTGTGTGTTTTCATCTGATGGAGTGACTCGGACCCTGAACAGTTCCTAAAGTCTTCTGCTCTTAGCACCTTGAGGTCCTTGCCATGCATCTGCTCAGGGGACTCGCAGATGACGCTGGAGCTGGAGCCTCTGAACCTGTGCAGCCATTCCCAGAGGGAACGGGCTTTGCAATCGCAGCTCCATGGGTTCCCATTCAGCCTGAGAAACTCCAGGGCCCCCAGGTGGGCCAGGCAGTCCCCCTGCAGCTCCGAGAGGCTGTTATTGAACAGGAAAAGGGTGGTCAATCTTCGGAGGTCATGAAAAGCCCGCCTGTGAATCCACTGCAGCTGATTTTGATGGATGAGCAGCCGATCCAGGTTTATTAGTCCCCTGAACGTGTTCTGATGGAGGCTCCAGAGCTTGTTTCCATGGAGAAAAAGATGGCTGAGGTTAACCAAGTCAACAAAAATATCATCCTGAAGGAACTCAATGTGGTTGTCTTGCAGGTAAAGGTATTGCAGGTTGTGGAGGCCACCGAAAATCCCGCTGGGGAGGGAGCTCAGCCCGCACTTGTAAAGATACAAGGCATGGAGTTTCACCAGCCCTTGGAAAGTGTCTGCAGCTAAAGCCCTTAAGTAGCGGTTGTCCCCCAGGTCCAGCTCTTCCAGGTTGACGAACCCGTCGAAGGTGTTGGGGTCGATGAAGGTGATGTTGTTGGAGTAGATCCAGAGGGTGACCATGGAGGGGCTGAAGTGGCCCCGCAGCAGCAAGGTGATCTGGTTGTTCTGGAGGAAGATCCTCTCGCTGTCCTCGGGGATGCCCTCGGGGATGGTGACGAAGTTGTGAGCCTGGCAGCTGACAGTCATCGGGGAGGGGTAGCACACGCAGTCGGTGGGGCAGCCCAGGGCACTGGGCACCTTCAGCCCCAGCAGCACCAGCAGCAGCTCCGCAAACCCCCCTGTGCGGAGAGAGGGGAGAGCGGCGTCAGCGGGAACCGGGCACCTCCCGCCCACCCATCACTGCTGTGGAGACTATTCTGGGTGAAAAACGCCCCCAATTAACTCAGCCCTCCTCTCTGCTCATGAATTACCCACGCGGCTGTGATGAGTAGGCTCATCACCCACAGTAGTTAAAACGTGATGTATGGAGTACTCCCTGCCTCCTCGCCCTGCCTGCAACAGGCAGCTGGTTGTGCTCCCAGCCCGGAGCAGGCAGGAGAAACTTTCTCAGTGAGAATTCATGTCGGCAGTGCAAGGCAGCAGAGCCCCTTGCCTGCAGGCAGCAGTGCTGTCGGAGGAAATTTCGTGGTGTAAGAGCAAACAGAGGAAATGCAAACCCTTTCATGTGCCCGCCCCTCCTTATAATGCATCTCTCAAACCGCCTGCACTTACGTATCGGAGAGGAAAAGGTACAGAGATTTAGCAATTCCCAGCAAACCGGCTAAAATTACACGTGGGCAGTGAATCTGCACAGCACACCCTGCTCCCCCAAAGGCACAGACCCATCCCCACCGTCTCCTTTGACTACAGTTGTTAGACAGCACCATCCACCCTGAAACCCAAGCAATTTACAGGAAAATATGTTGTCAGCAGTTGGTGGAAAAGGCTGAGCCGAAAACTCCGTTTGGAAGTGGGATGCTCAGACATATTTCTAAGTGGATGTCCTGTGGCAAAGCATATTGCATCCCCTAATGCTACAGTATGTGCTTGTGACTGGGGCTTTCTCACAGCAGAGAAGCAGAAAGTGAGGCAGGAATCATCCCCTCCCTCTGCTCAGCTCTCAGAGCGCCGGTTCCACCGCCCCGCTCCCGTCTCGCTCCCACTCCTCACACCAGGCTTGCTTTCAGGCTATTCCTTCTGTGCTGAGTGGCTTTTCAGACTCATTGCACCAGACTTGTCATTTCTCATTCAGATTTTCCTCCTAGATTTGGCTTTTTCCTCTTACACGCAAAATTTGCTCATGTCTAATGAATTCTGCCTCTGGACTTTACGGGGGAAAGGAGTAATAGCAGAGCAGCGCACAGCTGCTGGTGCCATCCTGCCCACGAGTTCTACTCAGCTTGTAATAATCTGAAAAACGAGAGTGGAAGTGGAGTTCATCTCTAATTACTCAACGTCGTTATCACCAGCTAGTCCAAGATCCTGGACCCCTTGGGCTCTTACAGTCCCTCTCTTCAGTGCCTGCAGTCGAATACAAGTGGGAGGCACAAAAACCTTACTGTTTTCTTATTAATTCTGTTTGAAATATAACTCCGTGGTTGCTGTTGCCTTTTGCCTGGTGTGGAGATCTATTACCGTTTAGTTAACAGCAGGTGACCCGTCCATCTGGACCCATCCTTTCAAGGCAAGGTTGTCACATATTTTAGATGAACTGGGTTATTCAGACTCTCCATAAATCACCAGTAAGAGGCAGTCAGGAAAAAAAATAGCATCACTGCCCAAAAGCATTGGACCAAGCCTTGGCTGCAATGGGAATGGGGAGGACAACTTCCAGGCGCTGCCCTTCAGGAACAAAGCATCGGCTACCAGGAGGGATGTCTCATCCCTGCACCACTGCCAAAAAGGGGTGATGAGTCGGGAACGTTTAATTCGCGACAACTCCTACGGCTGTGTAGGAAAAGGAATGTTCTCCAAGTCACTGCCGTAGCATTTTGGCTTTGCTGTCGTGCCTCTGCGATGAGTGAGGGGCTGTGCTGGTGGGAGCATCGTGCCAGTGCTGACTACCCAGCACTGCCTGCCAAAACGGGAGCCCTCGCTGCAGCTCACCGTGCAAGCACGGCCTGGGAAACAGTGGTGTCCTGAGGACATTGTGATTACCCGAGTGCCAGATAACGATGGAAAAAACCAAAACTATGTTGGCAGATGTATTCTGCTGGTTTTTTTTTTACCGGCGGGTGTGCTTCGCCAAGGTGGGACGGCTTCACGTTTCCCCGTCTGTACCTTGGTGACACTGGAGTTTGAAGCCCTCTGTAGGTCTTGTGTTTATTAGTAAAATCCTGCCAGGCACAAGTGCTGCGACGATCTCCCACATGCAGAGTCTGTTATTGCAAATACCAAATCACAAGGGTCTGAATCAATAAACCATCTCCCAGCTACACGCAGCAGGTCGGAAGATTACATATTGCCTCCAAACAACAGTTTTATGCACTCTTCCGTGACACGACAGTTGCCAGGCTAACGGGATTACTGACGGAAGGTGGGGCCGGGCAGGGATCTGGGAGCACAGACGATTTCACGTGTGGGGATGGTGATGACAGGCGGTTGTTAGCAGCGCACGGCGATGGACGAAGGCAGCCTGGGTCTCCCTGGAGCATGGCCAAGGTAGAGGCTTCAGCCGAGAGGGAACGCAGCGTTTAACAGCTCACTGCTTGCAGGGATAACTCCAGAGGTAAAGGTCAGAGGGAACTGAGTCCATCTCTTTAATTAACAGGCATCTGTGAGTCAACGGCTGGAGGTCCTATGGAGAGGGAGATGTGACTCCTGCAGCCATGGATGGCGGTGGGGACAGCCTGGGTTGTTGCTGGTTGTCAGCTTCCCAAGAGTAAGGAGAATGGGGAAATGGAATGTTGGAGACTTAGGGAAAAAAGGGTGAACGGGGGAGCAGGACTTGAAAGGGGATAGGTTTAGATTAGATATAACAAAGGAATTATTCCTTATGAGGGTGGTGAGGCCCTGGTACAGGTTGCCCAGAGAAACTGTGGCTGCCCCATCCCTGGAAGTGTTCAAGGTCAGGTTAAACAAGGCTTGGAGCAACTTGGTCTAGTGGAAGGTGTCCCTGCCAACGGCAGGGAAGAGGGAACTACATGGTCTTTTAAGTCCCTTCCAACCCATTCTGTGATTCTGTGAAGGTCTGGACTCCCCAGTGGATGCACACAAGGCACATGATCTCATCAAGCATGCTTTCCCTCCAAGCCCATAAAACCTGCTGATTGCCCAGTGCTGTGAGAAGCTGCTCCTGAGGTGCCCTGGTATTGGTCACAGTTTAGATCTGGGAATGAGACCCCCAAGAAGCAAAGAGGTAGTGGCCATGGAGCCATGAAACTCCTGAAGCAGGTAACACCAGTGTTGCAATATCCAGCAGCCGAGTCCCACCAGGACAAGAGAGCCAGGAGCACTTTGATGTCACTGGGCTTCCCAGGCAGGAAAGCAAGAGAGGAACTTCCCAGAGGTCCCAGCCCAGCTCTCCTGATAGTCTGACCCTGTCTAACTTGTTGAACTTGTTATTCCTGATTCAGCCCTTTCAACTTCATCTTGTAAAGGTTGTGAGGCAGATGGAGGGTCACCAGCCTTGTGTGTCAGAGCTCACCGGGGAGGGAGAGCTTCAAAAGCAGCACAGAAAAATCCTACAGAAACCTGCTGGTGAAGAGAGTAAAACCAAATCCCCGCTGACACGGATAAAACCAGCAAAGGGGTGTTTATCTCCTGCCTTTCTCCCACTGACACGCTGTGTCACCCCGGCTTCTGCTCGCCGTGTCCTTCTGCCACCTCCTGCTTCTGACTGAGGTTTCAGTGATTGGAATGAATTCGTCCGACTGTCCAAACCATTTCCCATGTAGCATCCCTCTAATTGAGCATTAATTAGGCACCAGTTAATGAATGCTTGAAATAATTTATCTTTGGATGCGTCCAGTTTGCAGTCTTACTTTTAACAGCATTAGACTCATTATTAGATTAACATCGTTATAAATGTTCTCCATTACCTGCTTGTTTCCATTGTCTTAGCCTTATTACCGAGAGTGAAAATCACTCCTCCTGCATGCATTATTGATGAGTAAGGACTTTCTATATGTAGCACGGGATTAATTGTTATACAGTGTAATGCATTTAGCGTGAAGCCTCGATTTGTGCAAGAGCTGAAAGCAGCCAGAAGAATGCAGACGCCCGGAGCCAGCGTGCTCGGCCAGACACTGCACATCTCTGTCCAGCCCAGACCACGTTCCTCCCCGACCGGTGCCAGCACAGGAAGAAATTTGAAAAAAAACAAACAAACAAAAAAAAA
>VXAY01001425.1:201353-224058 GCA_013399855.1 Oxyruncus cristatus | reverse complement strand
CAAAAAAAAAAAAACAAACAAAAAAAAACACCAAAAAAACCCAAGCAAACCCTTGGTTTGATAGCGGGGATCAAAGGGGAAGGTTTGAAGGGTTGGAGCACTTCTCCGCCACGGCAGCAGGGACACTGGCCTCTGCAGTGCCACTTGCTCCAGACAGCCTGGTGTACCTGCACTGGCTGTTTTCTCACTGTGTAAGATTTATAACACTTTACTGTACCTCCGAGCAAGGCAGAGCCTTGGTTTCTTTAGGACAACATGGTGCCACTTCTTTTCATTAGGAGTCTTGGGCTCGAGGCAAATACTTGGGACAAGAACAGATGCTTTGTGCCTGGGGGGATGCACCTGCAGAACCTCCCCAAAAGGCCATGAACCCCCACCACCCCCTGCACATTCCCTCTTTGCTGTTCTCCCACGGACTCTTTCACCTCTCCACCCGGACAAGCTTATATGGGTCACAGCCCTTCTAATTCTCAGGCAGGAGAATCCGCTCTCGAGGATGGAGCAGGTTGCTTCTCTTCCAAATCTCTCCTAAACCGCCATCTGCTTTGGGAGACCCATCTTAGCTCATGTCTACATGCAACTTGACTGCCTGCTTACTGCGTCCATTACCGGGGCTGCTCAAGCTGTTAGATTTATAAGCTCTTTAGAGCAAAGCCCTCGTCTTCTGGTTGCTGATTTATGTATCTTTACTGCCATAAAACACTATGTATAGCTACTACATAATATAAATAATAATACTTAACCAGAGTGTGCTACAAGTGGGGAGAAAGCATCTGGTTTCTGCTCGCAGACGGGATTATCAGAAAGGGAAAAGCTTCCTCATCACTCACCCTCTTCTGAGGCCAAACTCACACCTGGTGTAACACCACCACCTCACTGTCAGCGAGCTCCAGAGGGAGATTTTCCTGCCCCTTCCCACCCTGGATCTATCAAAGGATGTTTTCTAAATTCACCCTGAGCAAACTAGTGCACAAAGACATGACAACAACCCCCGGGGAAAGTACACTTTGAAACTTGGGGAACAAACTCAGAATTGGATGTTCACATAGAGAGAAGCTGTTGTTTAGGGAGAAGAAGAAGCCTCAAATGTTCACAATTTCATCACCCAAGTGAAGGATGATGAAAGACAAGGCCAGAGCACTAACAGCAGCTGGGCACAAGCCAAGAGCCAAACTCTGGATCTGGGACGGTTTGACAAAGCGGTGTCAGACCTGTGCTTAGTGGCTGCAGGGTTTATTTCCTCTTCCTCTTCTTTTCTTTTTGTTTTTTTTTTAAGCAAAACATAGGATAAAATAAACAAGCCCATCCTGACTGTCACAAAGCCTAAATTCCCCAGTGAGCAGCAGCTTGCTTGCAGCCTCTCTGCAAAGCCCCTTAGGTGCTGCCCTGCGGTCCTGCAGCGCTCAGCAGCAGGAGCATCCTCTCTGGGATTCCTCCCAAAACATTGGCTACAGCTCCCAGCACCAGGACACAGCACAGGGCTTTGCTTTCATCACAAGCTGCCTTCCAGCCAGAGAGTGGCAGCCACCCATCCACCTTCATCATTTTATTTTATTTTTTTTTTTTTCGCGACCGGTGTCATAAATAACTGACAGATCCCAGCTGTTTGGAATTATGGTTTCTGATGGAGTGACAGCTGCTCCCAATCCCCCAGTCATCACCCCGGCAGTTCTGGAACATTTCAGCAACATAAAAATCATTGGAGATAATTTCGGTTTTGCATAATTTGGTTAGGCAAGCTGTGATTTAATGGCAATTATGACCTCCGAGGCAGAAGATGAGCTTGGAGGCTACTGGCTTCACACGACTTTAGCTCGGGGTGCAGTGTCAGGGATGTTCCAGGGAGATGGTACTACAAGAAAACAAAACCTTCTCCGGCAGCTGGAAATTGCCTTCCTTGGCTGGCAAGTGGAAAGACTGTTCCCAGAGGAAGAAGCATACAAGGAAATTTGGAAGGAATAGTGCTAAAGAAAGCTTTGGGAAGAGGCTGGTGCCAAAAGATGCCTTGGGAAGTACCTTTTAAAGAAAAGCCAGGAAAAGGCTGTAGACTGGGGAGTGCTGTAGCCCCTACAAACCCTTCTGTGTCACAGTATCTCGTGTGTTAACTGGTACAAAAACTCCTCTTGGTCACCCTGACATTAAGAAGTAAATCCTCCTCCTGTGACTGAGATGGGAGAGCTGGCTGGAATCAGGAATGGGCACCTGCCTGGTCTGTGGGCACTGCCCTTTGCTCTCCCCTCTCATGGGGTCTCCTGCTCTGGGCTGTGTTTCCTCCTCTCCCTGATGCTTCTCATCCATCCCAGAGCCCCTTGGTTTGCATTTCTCCAGTGGTGACTGACCGGAGCAAACCCTTGGGCAGCCAAGTTGTGCTGGGAGGTCAGCTAAGGATGGAGAATCGTGCTCAAGGAGCTCTGGGGACATCACGGTGTTTCTGGATGGGGGCAAAATGTGGCTTAATAGCACAAAAAACTTTTGTCTGGAGATGAGAAGGTCCAATTTCTGCCCTCCATCACAGCTGCCAACCAGCTTGGAGTTTGCTGTGAGCTAAAGCTCAGGGCAGAGACCTGGGCTCAGCAGGACCCCAAAATCAAGTCCTTTAGGATATTTCAAGTCCAATTTACATTTGCTGACCTGGTATCTGGAGCTATTCACCTTCCTCCACCAAAGTCAAGGCCAAGGTCACCTGGAAGTTTCTGGATGGTGGTCATTAACTCCTACTGCAGTTTGAAACCAGACCATAAATTTCATAGTGTAATAATGTAAAAATCAATAACTCTGTTTGAAACAATAGCTTTGTCTTCCATTTCAGCCAGCTCTGATATCTCCCCACGGACCATGTCCCTCTGAATCAGACAAATAAAGAGAGAGGAGCGATGGGTGGCGGGGAGGCTGCTCTCCTGCCAGGTGCCCAGCCCCTCCATCGTTACAGATTCAATTAGTTAATTTATTCCTCTCTTGCAGTTAAACTCCAGGATGATTTAAAAGGAAAAAAAAAAAAAAAAGGAGCCTTTTATACTCAGTCTCTCTGACATCCCGTCCGACACAACGTCCCTGAGGCTTTCCATGCGAGACATGCCCAAACCCCTGCTGCCCATCACCACGGGCAGCACAGCCAAAAACCAGCATAGTTTTGGAAACACACAGAACCAACTCACAGGAGCTGAAAAAAAGTGAAAGTCTGCCCTTTTCCAGCTCTGGCTTTTTGGGCGAGGGAGGTCTGGCTTCCTTTGCTTGCTTATTTTCTGTTGTTTGCTGTAGCACTGGCTCGAAATATACATTGAGAAGCAGGATTGTCTTTCACATGTTGGTGGATGTGTGATCCTCAAAAACAAATTAGCACCGATTCACTTCTATATAGAGTGCAGCCGTCAGGGAATCACTCCTGAATTCACAGCGAAGGAAAGTAATAATGCTTCCAGCGTGCTAATCCTCTCCAAGAGCAGCCCCTGAACTCTCTCCTGGTGCTGGAGGCACCACTGGAAATTACAATTGTACTGAAAAAAATAATAAATAAGTACAGAAATTGGCAGGGTTTGTGCTAGTCCAGAGGATTTGTACCCTAATGTGGAACTCCCTGTTTAATTAGCACTCTTCTCTGTCTGCATCTCCTCCTCCCGCTCTCGAGCTAAAGAAAAAGGGGGGAAAAAGGAGGTCAATGATGGAAGTGGCTGTGGGATTGGAACTCTGCTACAGGAACTTGTTTAATTTAAATGCTTTTTTTCAGGACTAAAATACGGAGAAGCAGAGGGAGTGTAGAGTGTGTTTTCCCAGTGTAATCTGCTCTGCTTAACCCCAGTTCTCAGTACACCTTCCTCTGCAGCCATGCCCTTGGAGTACAGCTGCAGTCGGATGCTGCTGGTCCTACTGCAGGAACGGGGCACAACCCTGGTACCTCAGTGCGGGTTTGGGATAAGACTGTGTAGATCAGAGGCTGGGCTGCTGCTTGCAGAGAGTTGGAGGCAGATCATTGGGATGGGATGGGACGGGATAGAATAGAATAGAAAAGGATAGAATGTATCCCTTAGAAGGGACCTACAATGATCATCTGGTCCAACTGCCTGAGCACTCCAGGGCTGCCCAAAAGTTAAAGCTTGTTATTAAGGGCACTGTTCAAATGCCTATGGAACACTGACGGGTTTTGGGGCATCGGCTGCCTCTCCAGGAAACCTGTTCCAGGGCATGACCACCCTCCCTGTAAAGAAATGCTTCCTAATGTCCAGTCTAAACCTCTGCTGGTGCAGCTTTGAACCATTCCCGTGTGTCCTATCCCTGGATACCAGGGAGAAGAGATCATCTTCTTCTCTTGAGTCTCGTTTCCCTGCTGCCAGAGGGTTTATTGCTCCCCTGTGTCTCGTCCCATTGTGCACGATGGACCAGCATTTCAAAAGCCACTGGGACCTTCCTGGAGTGCAGGCATGCCAGAGGGAAATGGCACAGGGATGAGTCCAGTCCTTGGGTCCTGCTGTGTCTGGAGGTGTCGATGGACACCAGGATGCTTCCACACATAAAGGGGAGGATGACGTGGACCCAGGAGACACCCCAAGTGCAACGTGCACAGATACTGCAGGATTTCAGGCATGGACAGGGGGCTTTACTGGCTTCTGGCACTGCTGTCCTGTTCCCCAGCAGGCACCAGGCATCCTCTGCTGGTCCCCAGCACAGGACAGGGCTCTGGCAGGACGTGCCAGCAGCCTGCAGTGAAGCCAGAATAGAAGTTGGCAAAGGACAGGGAGATCTTGAGGTCCTTGAGAAGGGACTAATAATTCCAATTGCCCCTGAGGAAAGAGAAATGCAGGAGGATGACTTGAGATTAGTGGATTGTCTGAGGCATCTCAGGGGATCATCAGATACTTCCACTCCCTTTTTGTCCTGAGGTGACAAGTTTTCCTTCCCATTCACAGAAATGCAAAGTAGTTCATTCACAGCAGTAATAAGAACGATGTCCTTTGTAAAACAGCCGGTGAGCTGAACCCTTCGAGGTGCTTTACAGCAAAACAATTGCAGATGAAATGACAAAACCCACCCCAGCTGAGCACCAGCCAGATCGGTATCAAATGCTGAACAAGCTCATGTGTAGCAAAAGCAGATTCACCAGCTCGTTTCCCTGCCAGCAGCTGGCCAAGACCTACAGAGTGTTTCTTTAGGATCAGAAATACAGCCAAAACTGAACAAATATGAGACAGAAGAGCAAAGTGACAGCTGCCTGGGCTCTCAGTGCATGCTCGGCTGCCCCATCCAGCCCACATCCCCAGGAGATGTTAAAAACAGAGGCTGCAGAACACCAGGAATGCGCTGGATGGATCTTTACCTGGATGGAGCCGGGAGAGGACAGCAACCCGACACAGGGAGGCAAAGGTGTTTTTATGTTAACACGGATAATAGGGAGAGCATTAGTTCTATAAACTTGTAATCCTGCTGAGGTCCCGACCCCAGCAGTGTCCTGTGCCACTGAGATCCACAAGCCAATTTTGTACCGTGCCGCGTAGGCTCCCTTTCATCCCTTTTCAGTCCTTCTGCATTTCACATTTGCTGGATGTCCTTGTGCTTGGTGGAGAAGAGGGCAAATTGGAGCCTGTCATGTACCTTCTTCCTCATTCAGCAGCACATCATTCTGCCTGCAGCAGGGGGGAAGGAGACGGACAGGCAGGCATCAAAGCTGCCGGCTCTGTCACATTTTCTTCCCCCCCAACCAAAAAAGAAGCGATGGCGTCATTTGGAGCCCAGCCCACAGGCTCAGGTCTCTCTCCCACACCCCAAAAAGGGCAGCACCACCTTTCTCTGTGCCCTTGGTCTCCTCTCAGGGTGATGCCACGAGCCCTCCAGATGAACATCCTCGCGGGTCGCCGGCCAAGTGAGCAAGGCAGACACCGGCAAAACGCCATCCCCACCGGGGCCGTGAGGCGGCACGCTGGGTCGTGAGCGAGGCTACCTTTCAGAGGCCTCTCCTGTGCTTTGCAGTGAACTTTTTACCAGCTCATGAAAAACGCAGCGATAAAAGCAGGGTGTGAATACATCCGGGGCCGAGCTGCGCCGCGCGGGGCCGTTGGGAGGTTTAATGAGCCGATGGAAGACACTGCGCGCCCGGTGAGATATCGGGCGTCGTCCCTCTCCCACGCGGCTCTTGGGGCGAGGGGGGATGAGGGGGAGCTGAGCGCTGGGCTGGGCGGGGGGAGGTCACCAGTCCCTGAGCACCAGCGCTCTGCCAAACCCCGGAAATCTGCGTGGTGGGAGCGGCTGGATACCGGGAACAAATGTGCAAGCAAGGAACGCGGTCAGGACACGGCACTTTGCTAACACCCTGCTTTGTCCAGCTCCGACGCCGGCATTTCATCCCAAAATATCCCCCCCTCGCCCCCGGCGCGTCCCTCCGGGAGTGGACTTCCGTGGAGATGCTGCACATCCCCCAGCGCCCTGCAAGTGCCTGCATTAAAAGCTTAATAAAAATAGCTTGATAGCGGGATGTGTTCCCATCACCGGCGGCTCCTGAGCTCGCTGCCGATCCCTGCGCCTCCAACGCAGCAAGGCCAAGTAATTACGGGATGGGGGCTGCAAGGTCTCGACAGTCTAATTTCTATTAATTACAGCCCGTGTGTGATCCTGTCGCTGCGGAAAGTGGGAGACGGGGAGATGGAAAACCGTTGCAGGGCTGGGAAGGGAATGGGAGATGGTGGAGGACGGTGGTGCTGACCTACAGCACCCAAAACAGCCGGGTTGGCCACAGCGAGGAGGGGTTTATGGTGGGAAGCAACAGGCTGGGCTGGGTGGAGTGACAGGGATGTTCTGCCCTCCGCCTCCTCCTGCTGTGTTGTTTAAGCGCCCGTTTTGCGAAGCTAAAACAAATCGCAAGGAGCAGAAATCAGGTTTATCAGGGGAAAAGAAAAGGGAAAAAAAAAAAAAAAAGAGGATCTTGGCAGAAGGATAAAGGAAGGCAACTGAAATGCTCATTAAAACTGAGGGGCTCCGTTTCCTTGTCCAAGTGGCCACATCTCCAGAGGCTTCCAGATCCTTTGAAATGTCTTGTCAGACAAAGCCTTTCATCCTACCTGATTCTGGCTAAATTCATGGACCCAGAAATTTTCACTGGAAACAGGAATGAAGGAGCAACTTCATTCTGACTTTTCACTTCCCATCTGATCGCTGTTGATACAATTTATTCCTATGACAGCATCTGCTGCTTTCATGGGTTTTTATTCTGAAGTACAACTCGTCTTTGTTAGTCCCATTTTCGGGCCTTTCATCATTTGAGTCACAACATAAAAGGCATTTAAACACTCCTGCTTGGAAACCAGGCTGGGGAGAGGATGGGAGCAGGGAAACGCCATGTCTCCCCAGCTCCATCCCTCCTTCGGTGTGGGATGAGTTGTCCCAGCGTGCCACAGCCCTGCCATGCTTCCCCCACGCCTCCTGCCAAGGACAGTAGCAATGGGGATGTCGTGTCTCCATTTTGGAGTCATGTTGTGAAATCCAGACGTGGTTTGGAGGTGCAGCTCCACCCAGAGCCCTGCATCCCACATCTCTGTCAGGGCAGCATCTCTCCTGGCTACCTTTGACCCCATGAGTGTTCCCAGGGGCTCCATGCCCTCCTCAACAGTCAAACCTCTCGTTAGACAACTAATTGCCTTTCGCTGCTGTGGCTCCAGCCCAGGCTGTGGTGCTCAGCTCCACGTCGCCATTCTGGGGGGCTCTGCCACCCCTTGCTGCCAGCCACACCCTCTCTGAGCTCGCCGGGGACCCTTGTCCCCACCAGTGCTGGCAGATCCTGCTCTGCCCTGGCATCTGCTGAGCTTCTGGAGGCAGCAGGGAGTTCAGAGCTACCCACAGAAAACTGGAGTCTAATAATAGCTCCGTGGTGTCGCACCAGCGGAGAGCTGGAACAGCTACGTCTGGCGGGGAGAGGCCACCGCTGGCTGCCTGCGCCTGCCTGGGCTCCTGTCTGCTCAGCTGGAAGAGAAATGCCTTTCCTGGGAACCTCCTCCCTGGCTCCCAGCTCCGCTCCCCCCTGCAGCCCCCACTGCGGCTGACGGGCCACTCTCCATGCTGCAAGGATTCCCTGGCAAAAGCAGCGTGGCTCCCAGCACTCCCCAAAACCCTCCCCACACACGTGCCGTAGGCACGGGGCTCCACGCCTGTGATGGGATTTGGGCCCTGTGGAGAAGCCACTGTGGGCACAGAATGGGCAGCACCCACCCCACCACTCCCCCGGCTTGGCGCTGGATGAGCATCCTTGGGACATGGCGGCCCGTCCCCCTCCTGCTTTAATTCCCCTGCCATATTTTTTCACTCCGGCAGGCACTGCTGGCACCTGAGCATCCTCCAGCAGCATCCCTCATTCCACCTGGTGTCTCTTACCCTGGATCCCATCCCTTGTACCCCAGCTCCCAGGAAAGCGAGCGCAGCTGGAAACTCTGCTGCCGCTTATTGGAATAACCTTTCAGGATTCATTTAGCGCCGCTCGCTTCCACCCCACCTTCCCATCGTCAGCACTTCACTAATTGCAACTTTTAACTCGTTGTGTGCGCAGGCAGCCCAAGAGCAGCCACTGCCATAAAGACATGGGGTCCCTCTGTTCCCTGTCACTGCTCCCTCCCCAAAATAAGGGTCAGTCTAACTAAGTGTGACTGTCACACTGACCACAGCCACATGGCCCCGCTCCTGCTCCCGGCTCACCCCACAGGCTCCGTGCTTTGGGAAAGGAGCAATGCATCCCAGAAGACCAAAAATCCCAGGCAAAGCCCCAGCCATCACCTGGGAGGATAATTCGGCGCATGGCTGGGCAGGGAGGAGGCAAGAGATCCTGATGGCTATCTGAGCACTGTCTGCCTGAGACTTATTCAATTATGGCTCTTGAGTTCAGCATCTGAGCCCGGCGCGGCGGGGACGGGGCGGGAGGGAGGTGGGTTACAGCCCCCTAATTCAATCACGGGGCAGAGGCGCTGGCGCAGGCGGCGGGGAAGAAGAGCCGCCGCCGTCAACACAGAGAGAACGAGGCTTCAAGAGCCTTCCCGGATGGCTCTGCCCACTGACCCCTCATGGAGCTCCCAGCTGCATTTCCTGATGCACTGGGAAAGGCTCCGTGTCTCCGTTAAGGGCTGGGGGTGCAATGAAGCCGCAGTCCCGGGTGTGGTCCAGCCCCAGTGCCTGTGAGAGGGAGCCACTGCTCAGGATTGCACTGATCAAAGACCACCTGCACTGAAAGGTGGGATGTTCCCAGCCCTGTCGCTGCATGGCTTTCTGTCCAAAGACAAAACAGGCAAAGAAACCACTGTTTTAGGAAGGCCAGAGGGTTTTTTTACATAAGTCCAAGAAACAGGGAAGAAGGAAGGTGAGATGCTGTTTCCCAGCTGACACCCTGAACCAGCAAGTGTGACTAAAACTTGGGGAGGGTTTGCACAGGGGTTCAGGTGCTGTGGTGATGCCCATGGCATCACAGCTGCCCAGGGAGATGAGGACAGAGGGACATAATCAGGCAGCAAACGGAGGAGGGAGCTGGGAAGGCGGATGTCTTCCCTGAAAGCATTTACAAGGTCAACGATTAAAAGTGGAGCAGAGCGAGGATTTGGCTTAGGCATGGGAGTGGGACCATGCTGGGATGCTTGGAGGGAGGCAGACAAACGCCCAGCTCCCACGCCAGCACCAGATTACCCAGCTGAGGGCTGAGTGAGGCACTGAGACAAGGTCACGGTCCCACTGGAGCGGCGCGGGCGGCGAGGGAGCTCCGGCTGCGCCGGCTCCTGCCTCCACGGCAGCAAATTCAATCGTGGCAAATAACAGAGTGGAACAAAATCCAGCAATGCAATAAAATCTCCCCGTGTCTTGTTCACCTGAAGCCGAGCAGCTGGAGCTCGCACAGGAGGTGGCACGGCCTCTGTGGGCAACCTCATGTCTGGGGAGCCCGGCGAGGGGAGGAAGGGCTTTAAACGGCCCTTTGGGTGCTTTCCACGGGCCGCAGGTCATCCCGCTGCCAACGAGGCTCACGGGGAGAGGAGTGGGACCGCCGGATTTTAGAGCAAGGGAGAGAGGCTGATTCCTTAAGAACCGGGAAGGCGAAATCCAATTGTGCAGCATCCACGGCTGCCATTAACCTGTCTGTGTACTCCCGCGGCCGCCCATTCCTCTCCGCCTGACAGCCGGGGCTGCCCAGCACACGCTGCCCCGGCTGCCCGGGGACCTGTGACTGCCTGCTGCAGCGGCACAGAACTGTGCCGCAGGCTCTTCTCCGGTGCTTTGCTCTGCTTCCGAAGTGGAGAGCTGGTTAAATGTCCCCTGGTGAGCCGGGGAGCTGTGGAACCGATTGCCGGACAAGGAGGAGTGGTGGCAGCGCGTGATGGGTGGCTGCGGGAGGAGCTGCTGGAGCAGACCACAGCTTCAAACCCCAAAACTGAGGCCAGGAAAGAAAATGGCACTGGAGGCCCTTGAAGGAGCGTTCTTGGGACATTCCTTGGGAATACCCCTGGGGCGATCAGCTTGTAGTATCATCTCCAACAGGCACAGCCCAGCACGCTCGCAGGCAGGGAACTAAACGCTCACTTGACAGCCAGGGTCATACGTAGCTGAAGAAGGCTGGCATTAGAAGCTGAGCATTGGAAGCCTTGTTGGGTGTACAGCTGGAGTCCCCTGGGATGTACCAGAAGTGGCTGACAGGGGGGAAAGGTGGGATATGGCCTCGCTTTGCTCAGCCCCACACTCTTCCTGGCCCACGGAGAGGCTGAAAGTGAGCTGATGGAGAAGGGAAGGGAGAAGACAGGTGGGGAGCAGGGAGGAGGCACAGCCAGCCCCACCAACCACCTCGCCTCCCTGCATCCCAGTTCCATTTGCAGATTTATTAAATCGAGAGCCAATTCCAACATAATTTCTTTCAAGCAGCTCCACCTCGCAGGTGTGCAGAATTTGTTTGAGATAAAGAAAACCATTACAGAGAGACAGCAATCTTCAAAGACCACCTCGGAGACCTGAGAGAAATAAAAACACTAGCCCGTGCAACTGTGCAATTAAGTTTCAGAATGCTCCTGCTCCATGAAAAGCTCCGTCCCTGCAGAGAACAGGCCTTTAAGGCAATTTTCCCAAACCCTATTCAGCATTCACTCAAAAATGCCTTTTTAAAACAACATGTGATTTTTTTTTTTTCCCTCCCTGCCTTGCTCCTCCTTCCCCCTGCACTTGCTCCATCACTTCCAGGAGGGATGCAGACAGCTCTGGTTGGGATGTGGTTCCTCCCCATTTGAAGGGGGACATGGGGCACAGGGTGGTCCCATCCACAGAGGGCACAGGTCTGTCCCATCCTCCAATCATGTCAGATCCACAAAACAGGAATTTTTAGAGCTGGTCTTGTTATTCAAGGAGAGCATGACACCAGCATGGCTCTGCCTGGGGACAATTTGCCAACTATTCCCAGTTGAAGGAGCTTCACATCCCTTATTCATGGGTCATTCTTTGCTTGGTGATTAATTAAAAATGCATAATTAACCTGTGGAACGCACTGCCACGAGGTATCGGGGAGGCCAGGAGCTTAGCTGGATTCGGGGGAGGATTATATGTTTAAATGGATAATGAGAACATCTGGTGGTACATTAACAGGGATGAAGGAGAATTAGGGAGAAGAGCCTGGCTTGCCGCCGGCACAGGGTGCAGGAGGGCAACCACGGGGCTGGCTCAGAGAGGGCACTGCTGGTCCAGCCCCAACCTTGGCAGAGACACCAACACACCCGTGCACCCTTGGGAAGCGCTATTTTGGGAATGAGTGGGCATGCTTGGGGATGAGGCAGTGACAGGGCTGGTTGCCTTTGGGTTGGAGGTGGCTGCCTGGGATGGTGGGATGGTCACTGTGCCAGCAGCTCCTTGCCAGAGCACCCAGCCCAGCAGCCACTGCTTGTCCATGGAGACTGGTGGGGTGACACCGACACCCAAAGACACCCCAATAGCTCAGCCACAGTGTCCTTAAAACCCCAGGAGAACGTCCATCAGCTGCAGCATCTCCTGCAGACAACACCACGCTTGAATGCACAACCATCCCTGCTGCTGTTGGTGAGATCTAAAGTCGTGGCCCGCGACCAAGAATCCAGGGAAAGTGCAGGAGACACAAGACCAAGCCTAGTCCAAGCCCACCATGCAGCATATCCCAGGCCTAGGGCATGCAGCCCATGCAACAGGCAGTTCCTGGGGGTCTCCAGCTTCCAGACAACACGTGGCTCCGGGTACTGACTGGCACAGACCCTTCTCCCCATGGCAGCATCCCCCATCCACCCCAGGCTCCACACCAGAACACGGACACCTCCCACCATCCTCCTTGCATGGTGGGCACAAGCCATGTGCTTTGCTTCACTTTTTTCCCCGCAGCCACAGAAGTTTTCTTAGAAAAGCCTGTCAGACAAGCCAGCAACTCCAGAGCAAACTCCTGGCTGACGACAGGATTACTAAATCCCTGTCAGCAAACAGGGCTCAAGCAGCTGCTCTTTTGCATTGTAAATCTGCTGCTCCATTGTTAGCACCAACCCATGGTTGTGCAAGGCCTGAGAACCACAACATCTCGGGGTGCAGAAGCACTGAGGGCTCTCAGCAATGTCCCCAAGACCTGGGGGCATCCTCAGCCCTTCATCCAACGGTGACACCAGGCACCTGGCATGGATCGTGCTTTACAGCAGCTTGGAGAAGGAGGGGATGCTCAGTCCTCCCAGAGGGAGATGGGATGCTCCTGCTGTCCCTTCACTGCATTTTGGAGGTGACGCCATGGATGCAGCAAGACTGGGCAACCGGAGGGACTCTGGGTGTCGCGGCGCCCCTGGACTCGCTGCCTGTCCCCTGGGATGAGGTGGCTGCAGCACATCGTGCTCAGCCTGCCGAGCGTGGACGGGGCCTGCCGGGCCGGGGTTAATCTTGTTGTCACACTTTCCCTCCTTCTTGCTGGCTCGGCGCGCTTTGACCCGCTGTGAAATTGTGGCCAACAGCACTGAATATTTTAAGAGCAGCAATGCAGTGATGGCCGCGCGGAGGAGCAGCAAGGCAGGCCGGGAGCTGGGCTGGGCCCTCGCCTCCCCCCCCACCACCAACCCATTAGCACAGTTCAGGGAAACCTAAAAAATTCAAAAGACACTGAAATATGCAGCATTTTGCTCTCCCTGGAAATGACGCGCTTCGCTTCCCAGATGCTCCCGAGTAGGAGGTTGTAAATAAGAGCCTTTATGGCACAGAGGGTGTTGCCGATGGGGCTGCTGGATGCTGCAGAGCCCAGAGTGACACCCCAGTCCTCATCCTGCCCCTCGCTGGGGACAGGTCCATGCTTGGGCTTGGAACAGACCTACACCGGCACCAGTGCCCATCCTCGCTAGCGCAGTGCGGAGACACCAGCCATTAGAGAATCTTCCCCTCTCCGTCCTTGGCCTCTGCCAGCTGCTCTCTGCCCCTTTCCCCCCGGGATATTCCCTTGCCACATCTCTCCTCCCCTCGGTCGGGCGGCCGGGACGTGGGTGCCGCAGGACCTGCCGCAAACACCTGTCCTCAGCACTTCTGCTATCTGCCTCACGGCAGAGCAGCAGCAGCAGCGAGGAATTACAAAAAAAAAACCAAAAAAACAGCCCTATTTGCATAAACCTCCCAAAAAGAGGAGCCGGAGCCTGAGCCTGGAGAGCTGGAACATCAGCTGGGGATCACCAGAGCTGATAGACAGTGTAATAAGTATCAGGAGAGCATCACCTGGACCAGGGTAAGTTCTGCCTCCGGATTCCTGCGCATCCCCGAAGTGCTGCCCCAGGGCTTGACACCCCGTCTAGGAGTGACACTGGGACACTTTTGCATTCAGGTCTTAAGAGGGCAGATTAATCGCCGTGTGCTGGATCTGTCACGCGCAGGGATATATATTCTTCTCGGAATTTACAAGTAGTTCTGTCTGAGAAATAAACAACTGGAGATAAAAATTACATTGTCACCGTGCAGGTGTGATCGATGGAAGAGACAAGCCCTCGGAGTGCCGGCGAGGTGCCACTGGCGCAACCCGCCCAGGGAGCACCAGCCCGCCGGGGCGGCTGGGAAATGCCAAAGAGACTTTGGGAAAGGTGTCAGGATGTACTCCACCGACCCCAGCCTGTTGTGCCTCTGTCCCAAAGTCCAGGAAAGGTGGGGACAGCCACCAAGGCCATTCCAAAGTGAGGAAGATGCTGAACCCCGGAGAAAACAACGCTGGTGTTGGGTGACCGTGAGGAGCAGCCAGGATCCTGCCATGGGAAGATGCTTGGAGCAAAGCAGTCAGCGGCAGAACGGGCTGCAGCCCCCAGGTCAGCTCCTCATAAAATCCTGTCGGGCTCTGTCTTGAGCCCCCAGCCCTCCTCTCCAGCGTGTTTCCAAGGTCAGCAATGGGCATAAGTCAGAGCAAGGCTGGCAGCCACCACGTTCCGCAGGGATGCGCAAGAGGGATTGATGCAGTTTACACAAGGCCCCTTCCTAGTTTGGTTTCTCCTTCATCTTTCTCTGCTTTCCGTGGCTGCACTGCCTTGGCCCGGCCTGTCATGGTGTGACAGAGCACACTGCCTGCCGGGGTCAGTCCCTGAGGAGGGACAGACATTGGCTCCCTCATAGTTTAAATCTGAATTCACACTGAAAGCGCTAAACAAGCTAGGCGTGATCCTCTTCCCAGCCTTCAGCAGCCTGAGGAGTCATGACTCGGCTCAACGTGCCGGAATGGAGATCCCAAAACCATCTGGGGACACCCAGGTGCCCCCAAGGCTGGTGCCTCGCTCCAGGCTGGCACCCAGCAGCTGGTCCAGCAACTGCCTTCCATCTATTAATAAAGCTGGAGCAGCTGGTAGAGCATCCACCGTGGCAGTCCTCGGGATTTATCCACACTGCTCTGCCTTATCAGCCATGCTTTTCACAAGCACTTAAATTCAGGAGGAAAAGGAAAAAGTGAAATCAGATAGAAATGCAGGTCTGTTTGCTGTTTTCTCCAATGAAATGGTTCTGGGTAAACAGCAGACGCCTTTGATGAAATCCCAGCAGGCTTAAACAATAAAGCTGGTTACAAACTCAATCTGGCGCAGATATCAGATCTGAAATTGTTTCAAAAAAACATGTCAACATTTTCTAATGCTGCTGCAAAACTTCCTCGGCACCTTGCCACAAGCCTGCGTCTGTGACGCAGGGCCTGCACCGCTGTCCCGCCGACGCTGTACTTCCCACGGGGAACCCTGCCCCAGGACCTCTGCAATCCCCTGCCTGCTGGGAGACCCTGAGCTGCAGGAAGAAGCTTGGCATCCCCCTTGGAGGCACGAGATGCACATTGCCTGCTTCGGGGCACACCATGTTGTTTTCCAGCTGTAAATCCAGTCGCCATCCCCAGGCACAGCCTGGCTGAGGCTTCACGGTGCTAGAGGTCTGACAGGGATGGATGAGGAGCATCAGGCAGGGTGGGCGTCCCTCTCATCCCATCCCAGGGACAGAATTCGGCCCTGGGTTCATCCCAGGCACCACCAAGGACAATTGACTTTTCCAGGGAAAAACAATTTGCAAAGCGCTGTGGTGGCAGAGAAGCACAGCCTGGTGCTCCTCTCACATTTTGCCTCCCGTTTGCCACTTCTGCATCCTGCTGGGACACCAGCCACAGCTCAGGGCAGGATGAGGCTGCGTGGGGATGCACAGGTCCGTCCAGTGGAATGCCTGGCTGGGAGCAAGGCTTGGTCCCTCTCCCAAACCTATGGCACAGGCTGGGAGGGGGAGGCACAAGAGGGACCACCCAGTGCAGGGCAGCTGGGTCAGGACGACAGGCACTTTGGCAGCTCCTGTTAATGAACGCCCTTCTGTCAGTGTTGGAGTGACAGGGACCATCCAGACTCGGAAAACACGTGGGGCTGGAGCGTGAGGACGAAGGTCCTGCGTTGGCATTGCTGGGACCAGCCTGACAGTTACCCAGCACTGGCACCCCCTAAACTGTGCCAGCACTTGGGGTCTCTGGAGGACACCACAGGGATGCAGGTCCCCAGGGGGGATTGAGGTGAGGGGGCAAGAGGCTGAGGAGGAGGAGGTAGCAGGTCTGGTCACAACACGAGTGCAGACACTGTCTTGGCTCTGGTTAGGAAGCCAGTGCTGGCTCTGGGGCTGTGTGGGGTCCCCCCAGGGATCTGCTCCACGAGTATGGGGGCAGACACAAGCTCCCCATCTTGGATTCAGCCCTACATATACCCTGTCCTGCATCCTTATAGAAGCCCCCAGCTCGGAGCTGATGCCCGACACAGCTCATGTCCCATGTGGCAGAGGACAAGGAGCGGCTCTGCTGGAGCAGAAGAACCTTTATCCCTCCCAGGAACTGGAAAGGACAAAGGGAACGCAAGAGATGAAAAGCAGGGCAGGAGCAGGAGGACTACGAAGAGGGCAGGAAGCCTTGGGGGGTGAAGGGGGCCAAGCCTCAGCTCCAGCGCAGCACAGGGGGATGTTGCAGACCTGACCCCTCTGCAGAGGTTGCCTTTGCCATCGATCCCTGTTGCACTCAGGCTCATTAGGGCCGGGGAGCTGCTGCGAGCGGCTGCTGGAGGAGACAGACGGGGGGAGCGCTCGCCGTGGCTCCCTGGATCGTATTAAATATTTACTTTGTTTTGTTTTGTTTTTCCCAGCTATATTGATCAGAGATGGAGTGGGGAGAGGGGCGGAGGGGGGGTGTCGGATGCTGGCAGGGAAGAGCAGAGGCAACGGCTGAGCTGCAAAACGGGGACAGACCTTTGACAGGGTGCTCCCGAGGGATTCACCCTCGCTCCCCAGGGGCTCCCAGTGCTGTCACCCTGCAGGGTTTCTCCCCTCAGAGCCGTTCATTCTCCCCTCCGGGGTCAGGACAGGTATCACCAGCACATGGAGGGGGGTGCAGCGGGGCAGCTCCCACTCCCCATCCCATGCCTGCCCCATCTCAAGGGATGCAGGACAGGGGGGATGCCCAACGCGACGGCATCTCATGGCAGGGGGTATCCCCCTGCCCCGGGCCGGGAGGTGCCCCCCGCATCCAGGCTGGGCCCCGGGAGCGGCCGCGCAGCCGGCGCTGTTTCTATTTCGAGAGGAGCTCTACTGGAAAAGGAACAAAAGCCGAGGGAAGCTATAAATAGCCGCCTCCTTCACACCAGCGCCTCCTTCGCCCCAGCATCCCGCGGCCGGGGGGGGGTCCCGCAGCACGGCCCGTGCTCGGCCTCATCACCAAACCCCCTCCATGCCTTCGAGCCAACACCCCCGTCTGAAAACCAGAGGGAACAACACTCCGGGGAATATCTGCCGCCGAAGCAGAACTGGCTCTGAACAGCGGTTTGCCAAGTTGCCCGGTGGCTCTGCCCAGCCTCAGCCCAGTTCCCGGGAGATTTGCCGCTGCCCAGCCAGGCTCTGCACCCACGAATACCTCTCGAGGGGGATGGATTCAGCCACCTGGGGATGCTCCTCTCCTCCCTGGCCCTGTCTGTGTCTGGCGGGGAGCAGGGAGAGCCGAGTGGCTCGGGCAGACCTACTTTCAAGGCTTTAATCCTTTTTGCTTAAAGAATCTTTTTTTTTTTTTTTTTTTTTTTTTTTTTTTTTTTTTTTTTTTTTTTTTTTTTTTTTTTTTTTTTTTTTTTGTCTCCCCTCTCTTTCTTTTTTCCCCTTTCTTTTCCTTTCCGCGCGGCAAAGATGGGGTCTGATCAGAGGAGAGACGCAGGGAGCTGACAAGCTGCGGCGTACGGAGAGAAAGGAGAAAGAAATACATATTTATTACCCTCAATTATTAAAAAATAGATAGCAGCAGATCTTAGGCCCTGGCAGAGGCACTGCAGAGTCGTTTGTCTGAGGACTATTTTGTTTTTTAAATTCCATTGAAATTATAATACGCTGGGCTTGTTAGCACAAACACCCCGGCACATCCCTGCCGAGGGAGGATCATCCCGACCCCTCTCCTGGCTCTGCTCTGCTCCCCGCGGGGTGGCTGCATCCAGCACCCGATGGGATGCCGAATTTGCAGGCAGCAAGGAGGGAGGGCAGCTCGGGGATGCAGGAGCTGGCAGAGGACGCAGCCGGCAGCCTTTGTCCCCCTCTGCCTTCATCCCGGGGCATCAGAGGGGCTCTGCCCCACGCAAGCACATCCCCATGCCCACGTGCACACGGATGCCCTCCCGGGTGAAGACCTCATGGACACGATCTCACGCAGGCCGCCGAGGGCCAAAAAAGTCCCGTGATATTCTCCATGGGGAATATCAAGGATGATATTCCCAAGGATGGGCTTTGCACCCTTCGGATGGCACCAATGGGGGGGGTGCCGTGGTCACGCGGACGGGGTTTCCCCAAGCAAACCAATGCAAGCACTGGTGCAAACGCAGCTGGAAAAAATAGAAAGCGGTTCCCAAGTGCGGCACACGGGGCTGGCGGAGCCACTGGCACCTCCCCTCCGCTTGCAGGGCTGCTCCGTGAGGAGCCCTGCCAGAGCAGCAGCAGCCAAATTCCCTCCCGCCGCTGCTCCCCGGTAAACAACAGCTGCAGCCTCCCTGTGTGATGGTGATGCCGGGACTTGGGGAGCACGTGGAGCATCTCTGACACCCTCCAGCTCTGGCACCACACTCTCCCCACAGCCAGGATCTGTTGGGATGCAATGGACCACCATGGACCCACAGCCTACTGTGCCATCACCTCTCCAAGGCCAAAACCCACTTCCATCCCACCCTGCTTGCCACGAGCCGTGGAGAGACTCAGCCCTGAGTGGAACCAGCTTTGGCACCAGGAGTCACCGGAGCAGTCATGGCTCTGCCAGCCCAGGCAGGAGCATCGCTAAAAGCTGCTCACCAAAGCTGGGCTGGCTCCGAGCTGCCGTGCCGGCTCTGAGCCGCTGTGCCAACGCCGCCGGGAAGCAAGCAGCCAGCGGGCACATGTGCTGCTAAAGAGGAAAAGGAGCTTTCTACACCAAATGGAGCATTTTCTGCTTAATAACCCCCAATCCTAATCTGCACAAAGAAGATTGCCCCCTGCATCTCCCCGTCCTGCATCTGCCGCTTGCTGCTGCCCGCTCTTAACACCCGGGCACAGCCACGGCTGCCCCACCAGCACGTGCCCTCGGCAGAACAGGCAGGAGAAAGACTGGCCACTGGCACTTCCCAAGCACTGAGCTGGGCACAGGCACCTCCTCTGTCAGCACCGAGCCTCCATCATTTGTCATCAGTAAAAATAATATTCCTAAAAGTGTCCCCCTTGATTGCCGGGCGGCAGGCGCAGGGCTGTGGGTTTCCATGGTGATGCTGTTCCGCAGGGATGGTACGGGGGATCAGTGGGATTGGTGCTTCCTTGATTTGGGAGATGGGACATGGCGCTGACATCTGGAGCGAGGACAGCACCAGCCCTGCTGCTGGTGGAGGGACCTGAGGCTGAGCCAGATCATCCCACCTTGGGCTGGGGCAGCGTCACCCAGAACATCAGGGAAAGAGCACTGCCACCGGAGAGGACAAGGATGCTCCTGCATCCCAGTGGTGCTCCTGCGGCCATGCCCTGCACTCCTGCCCATGCCAGCACATGGACCCCCAGTTCCTCCTCGCTCACTCCCACCACATCCTGCTTGCTCCTGGCCCCACAGCTCTCTGCTGCTGCCTCCACTCTTAAATCAGACTCCAGCCTCTTCCAGTGGGTTCTGAATCAGAGCAACACTTCGCTCATCCCAACCTGCTGGGAACCCAAACAACAGCCACCATTGCTGGGGTACGGGCGCCTCTGCTGCTGCCACTCCACCAAAGCGCTTTGAAAACATAATCTGCTCTTAATAACCCGACTTTATACTGAGTGTGGCTGAGCCTTGCAATTGCACTTTGCAAACAAAAGACCAAGTTTTTGGCTGTTTGGGGGAGGAGGGAGCAGCTCCCTGGGGTGAGGATGAGGAGCAGTGTCACCCAGGGGTGTCCCAGTGTGGGGCAGAGTGGGACAGGCAGCTGCCTCCAGTGAGGTGGGGCTGAAGTGGCCGTGTCCTGGGTCATGCCTCTGCAAGGGAGGGATTTGCCTCCATGCTGCCACAGGGGCATTGCTGGGAGCTGGGGACACCCCAGTGAGAGATGGTCCTGGTCACACCTGCCTGCCACCATGTCCCTCCAGGCTCCCACGCTTCCCTGCCTGGTTTTTGCCTTCAAATGGGATTTTGGCTCTTGCTGTCAAAACCCATCAGCACTCCAGCAGTTTCCAGCAGCCCAAGTCCCTGCCCAGCCCCGAGGTAACAACATCCCACTCGTGGCCTCATCCTGCAAACCACGGAGACCCACTGCCCGCGGTGCTGGCTCGTGCCGCCGGCTCCAGCACCATCAGGTGCTTCGGGGAGAGGTGGGTGTGAAATCACGCCGGAAAATGCATATTTTTACGTTTCCCCAGCAGGTTCACTGATGTTTTTAGGGCAGCGCTTCGAGGCCACCTGGAGTGTCACCCACAGCCTCCGGCACCCCGATGGTTCTGCGGGGCGCCGGGTGCAGCATTTTAGGCAAGAGGTGGGAACAACATTCAGCCAAGCATGGCCACGGCTCTGACCCTGCCGGGCTCCATCAGTGCGGGTCACCGAGCGGCGACGGTTCCTTTGCATCCCGGCTCCGACTCCAGGTCTAGGCGGGTCTCGTCTGCCGAGCCCTCCTTGTTCCCCCCCAGCACCACCACAGGGACAGCCTGGGCCACATCCTGACCTTCCCCCCCCGCTACCCCCACTTACTTCACCAGGCACAGAGAGCTTGTGGCTTCCTTTCAGCTCTTTAGGAAATTAAACTTTTATAAGCAGAAAGGTTTCTGGGCTCTTGGCTCCCCAGCGCAGGAACCGCAGCCCAGCCTGTGCCTGCACCCTGCCCACTGGCTGCTCCCCTGGCAGGGAGGGACGGAGGCTGGATGCCCCATCGATGGGCTGAGTGATGGCAGGGACAGGGACGTGGCTGCCCATGACCTTGGTGTCATCCTTGACCTGGAAATCTCCTTCTCCTGCATCGCCAGTGTTGCACTCCTGCCTGCAGCCACCTCTGGCAGGGCTCTGACACCCTCGCCCAGGCTGGAGCTGCACCTCACGCTGTCACCCACTGCCACAGCACCGATGACATCCCAGCGCACAAAATCCACCCTGAATCCCACCAGTGTCTCCACGGATGAAGCTCACGGGGTGCAGGAGGCCCAAAATGCCCCCAGGAATCGCAGCGCTTCCCTGGCCACGCCACCACCATCCTGCCACAAACGCCTTCGCCCATGTGGCACCGCGTGCGAACCTTTTCCCCCCTCCAGCAGGCACACGGAGCTGCTTCCCTTGGAGTTGACAACCATGGCTCGGATCCTGCTGCCCCAAGCCCTGCCACGTCCTCCAGCCTCAACCCCGGTCCCCAGCAGCGGGACGTGGAAGGTGGTGGCAGTGCCACCATCAGCCCGCGCTGCCTCCCACCAGCACAGCCTTGCATTGCCACCACCCTTGACAAAACCAGCCGCCCCCGGGCCCCGCGGAGGGGTTTGGCCCCAGACCAGCACCGTGGCAGCAGCTCTCCCCATCCTCCCCCTCACCTCACATGTGGGGTGTCCCCTCTGCACCCCACTTGGGGTGAATGCTGGGGAGCGGGACCCCCTTCCCAGGGACACCTGGCCACGGTGAGGTGGGAAGGGGGGAGCCTCTCAGCGGGATGGAGGCCTCTTCTAACTGCCTGTTGAATTATTCAGGAATGGTATTAACTTATAAATGAGTGTGTTTGACTGATTTTGTGGTTGATGTACAGATAAATTCTAATGAAAGACAGCTACAAGATTTTAAATTATTAATTAGACTGCCACTTAACAAAGCCTATTTGGCACTCTATTTCCTTGCTTAACAAGACAAAAACTTTAAGAATAGGTTTTGCTTTAGCCCACAGGCTGTTCAATTTGCATTTTGTTTTTCTAGCTCCACAAATGAAAGCTGTAGATCTTGACCTTAACAGGCTACCCCTGGTGGGATCCAACCCTGCCGGCAGCCTCTCTGCCTGCCTCCACCTCAGGCTCCCAGTTACCCAGCCTGGATGATGCTTTTCCTCCAGCCAGCAGCACCAGGGCTGGGAATCAAGGCTGGGAACCATGACTGCTCCGAGGGCTCGGGGTTTGTTCTCAAGTCATCCAGCCCGGTCGGGTTAATACACTGAACAAAGCTGATGCAGGAGCCGGAGAAAGAAGCGTCCGAGCACGAGGCCCCACAACCACAAGGTGACATTCCCCAAGTGGGAAAAAGCATCCTCGGGGTGGCAGGGGGAAGTCTGCCCTGCCTGGGGGTCCACACCCCGATGGGAGAGTCTGCGGGCACAGCGTTGGCTCCTTCTCCCGCTGCCGGAGCCTCGCTGGAGAGAGGCATGTGGCGGTGATGGCGAGGGCTCGGCCTGGGGCTGTGCTGCTGCCCCCTCCCCAGGGCACGGGATGGGACTGGGGGGTCCAGCCGGAATCCCCCCGCATGGCATCGCTACCCCCAACATCTCCCCGGGACGGGCCCCGGGTGCAGGGGGGGCCGGGGGTCCTGCCCCCCCGCCACGGCCCCGCGCCCCCCGGGAGGGCCGGCTGCTCCCCTCGCCGTGATGTCACAAAGCTCCCCGATGATGTCCCAGGCGGTTGCCATGGAAATCGCGTGATGTCACAGCGGAGCGATTCTCCTCGGGGGGGCGGAACGGGACGGCTTGCCCCAACTTCCCCGCCGAAGCCCCCGCGCTCTCCGGGCAAGCCCCGTTTCCCGTTCCCTCGCTCTAAGAGACGAGCGCCGGCTCCGCCGCGCCCGCCG
>VXAY01001425.1:180596-193077 GCA_013399855.1 Oxyruncus cristatus | reverse complement strand
CGCTCCCGCTGCACCTTCCAAATTGGCTCCATTTGTCACGGCTGATGTAATTCGGGAGAGGGTAACTCGTGCTGGGGGGCGGCAGCGTGGAGAGCCGCGTGGGGGGGATCTCGGACCGCGGCTCGGGGAGGGGACAGCCCCCAGCCCACCCGCTGTCGTGCCGGGGAGGCGGCAGCCGTGCCTCCTGCACCACCAGCTCGTAGCGGGGGTTGTGTAGCCGGGAGCGGACCCCTGCTCCCCTCCCTGCTGGGGCTGGAGCAGACGGATCAGCTGGGCTCTCAGCTGGGCTTTTGATTCCGTGTTAATAAAGTCGGCTGCCAGGCTTTGCAGCTGCTAATCCCTCTGTCTCTGTGTGCCACGATGGTGAGAGTGGTTCCTGCTAATCAGCCGTGGCTTGGTGGTGGGGAAGGGTGATGGGAAGAGGGGCCGGGGGGTGTCCTGGTGCCTGCACAGGCTGCTCTACCTTAAAACCTCCCAGCTCCTGATGGCTTTTGAGCATCTGTGTGAGGAGGTGCTGGAGGGGTGCAAACCATCCCACTGGCTGTGCCATGGTGTGCCCAGGAGCGCATGGGGACTTTTCAAAGTGACAGGGGTATTGAATCATCTCTGGTTGGGCAGTAAAGAGTTAAATACCTGTGCACATAGCTCAGCAGCTGTGGCAGAGCTTGAAATGTGCCCCACTATGGCCAGGACAAAACAGCCCCTGATGGTGGCTGTGCCTGGCAGTCCCTGGTGCCATGGCTGGTGTGCCCAGCAGGTTTCCAGTGCCATGTAGTCACCAAGTCCCCTGGCCAGGCAGGTCTGCCATGTGGCACCGACTGCTGTGGCGAAGCTGGCAGCATCACCAGGAAGCCCCAAAGTGCTATGCTGGGACACTGAGAGGTCAGGATCTGGCCTCAGCTGCACAGTGCTGTGGCTCTGCTGGCCAGTAGTGTCTTCCCTTTTCCCCTTGTCCTTTAAGCACAACCAGGAGACACTGGTAGAGCGGTGCACGCTGTGCAGGGGAATTTAATCACCATCATTAACCACACAACAGCATCATTAGGAAGAATGAAGTTCTCACTTCATTGGAGATGTTTAAAACCTTCTACCCGGGTGAGGACTGCACGAGGGGGACCGGGCAGGGGAAAATATGTGGGATCTACAGGGCTGTCACCTCCCAGGGCTGGGGTGTACTAGTGCAGTGTTGCCCACCACCACGTGCTTCGTGCCACCTCTTTGTATCCCACAGAGCTCTGTGGCCTGGCCACGGTGAAGAGGGAACAGGCACTATCTGGGTGCAGAACACACCTGGTGGCTTTGCCACCACTGTGCACTGGCCCTTGGTTTGCCTTACTTTGAGTTTTTTTGCAGCTACAGGGCCAGCAAAGCTGGGGTACTCTGGGACATGTCCCTTGGGATGGTGGTGTTGGCTCTGGCACCACCAATGAGGACAGAGCGGGAGGTCCCCTGAGGGGAGGGGACCCAGCCAGAGATGGCTGCTCCTGGGGGGCTGCAGGAACACCCACCTCTCCCCATCCTGACCCACTTGCAGAGGCTCAGCAGGGCCTTGTGATTGCCCAGCTGCAGCCAGGCTCTTCCAGTGCCGATTGCAATAAAATTGCAAACTCATTACTTTAATTACGTGCAGGCTTCCTGTGCTAATGAAGTTGGGAGTGTGGTAATGGGGCTTGGTGATGGGCTTCTCCGCTAATTAAGTGGTTTGTCCTCAGCAGGGGCTGCACTCAGCACCCATGGGCCAGGACAGCAGCACCCACCGGTGTCCTGGGACAGGCTGGTCTGGGGTGCAGGGCAGGCAGTGGGTGTGTGTTTTGTGGGGTGCTCATGGGTTTGAAGCAAGGAGCAGTCTGCTCCGTGTCCCTGTTCCCAGCAGGACACGCAGGCACCCCAGCATCGCAGTGCTGGTTCCATCCTCCAGTAGCCTCGTGGTGCCAGGACTAGCCACTCTCAGCCTGGTCCCCTCAATCCCCTCCCCACCAAGGGCTGCTGGGGCCAGGCATGATGGACATGCTGGGGCTGAGGCCTCCTCCCTGCTGGGGAGAGCGGCTCTGCTTCATGGCTCGAGGACCAGCACTGTATCATTCACACACTGCCAGGGGACCTCACGCTCCTGCCAGCAGCAAACACTCTCATTCATCTGTCCAGGGGCCAGGATAAATCAGGGCTGCTCTGGCCAAGTGCCTGTGCTCAGGTGACAGGGTCTGGCTACCCCATGCTTGGGGACATGAGGGCCTCGTGTGTGCTTGTCTCTGACCCAGCATTTTCAGCCCCCAGACTTGTCCCTGGGTTGCTGTCACCTCCATCCTGTGCTGGCCAGGGGAGAGTGGGGCTGGGAGGGTCTGAGGGTCCCAGTGCTTGGGGCTGGGGCCGGGACCTGGCCTGCCTGGGCGTGCGTCCTGCCAGTGCTGAGCATGGCGCTTTATAAATGGGATTTTGGGAGCCATCTGTTTAAAGAAGGAGATAATGAATTAGGGGGAGATGAGAAAAATGCTAAGGCCAGGCGGTTTTTCAGAATGAGCCGGGCTTTGCGGGACGTAAAAGATGAATAACCTCCCCACGTGTTCAATATTCATGAGCTCCCAGCTGTAGTGAGCGTCTCTGCGCTGGGTGGGGACATCCCCCGTCACCGCGTCCTCCCTGCCAGCGCGCTGCTGGGACCCATCCGCGGCTGCGGTGACTTCCAGGCACACAAAACACCGGCAAGGACGCTCCCATGGCTGCCCCTTGCCTGCATCCCGGTCCAGTCTGGTTGGTGAGCAGCAACCCCAGCCTGTGTCAGAGGCAGGTGGCTGCTAATTGACATTTCCTTCCTCTGCAGTTTGATGAAAGACTCTGGCGACACCGAACTGATTAAAACATCAAGGGGAGGCCCTCGCGCCTGCCTTTGATTTGTCTCGGGGGATGATTACTGCTCGGCTCCACCGTCCAGCCCGGCCGGAGCCGGTGATCCCGGTGCGTGCTGTGCCATCCGGGTGCCTCTCCTGTGGCACCACCAGGCTCCTGCCACCCTTCCAGCCTGCTGGCCATGGTGGCAGCACCACTGGGTTCCCTCCTCACCAGCCATCATCCTGCAGCCTCTTTGCTCAGCTGTGGCTCCTCTCCCGGCAGCCAGAGCAGGAATGTTCTGCATGTCTGGGGCAGGGCTCAGCCCTGGCTCTCCCTGCCCATGGGCCAGTGGCCATGTACCTCCTGGCTGCAGCCCTGCACACTGGGCAGGGGCCACGGGCACCTCTGCCCTCCTTCCTCCACCGCTGCTATTTCACTTTCTTGCTCTTCACCCCCAGGGACTTTCTCTGGGGTTTGGGCCAATTTGCATACATTTTAATCTATAAAAAATTAAGCGGCGCTGGCTGCCGCTCTGAGTCAGACCTCCCCGTCCTGAATCTTAAGGAGCTGAATAATTTTCCACTTTTGCTGAGATGTGTGGAGTCTGATTCATGTTCATCTCATCACCTCTCATTAGAGGAGGGGGCTGAGGGCTTGAGAGGGTGGTAAGAGCCTTCTCGAACCTTCACTGGCAGCCCCCAGCCCCACGGCGTGGCCGTGCAGGCGGTGGAGGAGCCATCCGCCCATCTGGGCCACACTGGCAGCGAAGGATCGCGGGATTTGGGAGCTGGCAGGATTGGTCCGTCTTCTGACGCTCACCAACTGCATCCCCAACCCTTGGAAAACTGCGTGGAGTGGGAGAGGCCCAGGCTGGATGCGGGAGGTGAGGATGGCTTTGCCCCCTCTCCGGGGATGTTCCAGCAGAGCTACTCCCCTGTCCCCCTCCCCGGGCGGTGACGGATAGGCCAGAGCTGTTAATATTCAGCACGCTCCGCCATTTCTCCACCTTCTGCCATCTGCCCAGCTCTGCCCACCATTTCTATTCTTGCTGCCGACGTAACGCTCCCTGCCTGGCGCTGGGGGGGAGCGCGGGACCCTGGCCCCCAGCCAGCGCTGGGTGCTGCCAGGGGTGACGCTGTGCCAGGGCCCCCTCCTCCCCCAGCCCCCTTTGCCCCAGCCCCATGCCAGCAGCAGGGGGGACCCCTCTGGCACCGAGCTACAGCCGCTGGTGCGGCCCGGAGTAAATAAGGAATTAGCATCTGGTTTAAGCAGCCCCTCCAGGCGCGGGGCTTTGTCATCGCAATACCTGTTCTCCTCCGTAAGCTACCACGGCAGCTCCCTGGGATGGCAGCCAAGCTCATAATCCCCCAAAATGGTGCAATAAAATTCCCACAAAGGAGGTACCTTTGAATCATGCCAGAGCCCTGGCTTTGCTGCTCGGTGCTGGTGTGTGCCCCTCTGCCCACTGGCTGGCAGGTTCCAAGTGGACTTACGATGGAATGCCAGGATCCCGGAGCAGGGATAGGGGACAGCACCTGTGTTTTCTTGGTGCTATTCCTTGTCAGGTGCCACTTAAGCACCAGCTGCTCCTGGAGCACACCCAGCTTGGCCAAACTGGCACCCATGGGTGACCCAGCCAGGCACAGATTAAGGTGCACTGTCTCACGTGGTGCCCAGGTATGGGGTGATGGAGGCTCGGCCAGCTTGGCTGGAGATGCCACTGTGGCTGTTCTGCCCACCCTGATGGCTCCAGTCCCCAGGGCTGGCCGGTGGCAGTGGCAGCACCACGTTGTGCCGGGTCTCCCTCTGCTGCTCTCCCTTCTGGAGCATTAGGAAGCTGGCAGCGTATTGTTTGATGAGTGGATAATCCGCTGAATTGCAAACAGCTTTACCCAATTGAAGAGGCGGATTACCGCTCTCCAGCTTAATCATGTTGACATCTCGGAGAGTAGCCAGTGCTTGTCCTCTTCGGCGCGTGGCTCGGTGGCAGCGCGGGATCCCCCAGTGCCACGGGGCTGGGGTGCAGGACCTGGGCTGTGGTGACACAGCCAGCCACGACCCTCACTGCTGTGCCTTCCCGCAGGTTCACGGACGCGGAGGCCGTGGTGATGGGTGATGTGACCTACGGCGCCTGCTGCGTGGACGACTACACGGCCCGGGCCCTGGGCGCTGACTTCTTGGTGCACTATGGACACAGCTGCCTAAGTAGGTGACACTCGGCCCCGTGGCACTGCCAGGGTGGCCATGCATGGCACTGCGGAGGCTGTGCTGTGCCACCGTGCCATGGTGAGCGGCTCCCCGCCCTGCTGAACGCCAGCTCGGAGACTTAGTGCCAAGGGCTAATCCCTTCCCGGAGGGATTTCTGTTCTCCAGCCTCAGCTGCTGGCTTTGCATTGGGCCAGGCTGGCTGGGTGGTTGCCTGTGGGCAGGATTTTGGGCGCAGCAGGGCGTGCTCGTCCTGCTCGGCTGCTGCAGCGCACAGATCGCAGCCCTGTGCCCAAGAGCAGAGCAACAAGGCCATGGCTTGGCAGGACCCCGCTGGCTCAGGAGCTGCCAATGGGGATGAGGCTGCTCTTGCACCCCCACCCTACCTCCGTGGGTTTTGGGGGAAGTCAGGAATGATGGCAGAGGGGAGTGAGGGCCTGGGGGTCCTGCTGGCCCTGGGGCTGGGGAAGGCAGCTTTGCGGGTACAGTGCAGGCTGGGCGGGGAAGGGAGGAGGAGGCTGTGTGCTCCCCAGGCGGACAGTACTCTGGATCCAGTTGCCATGGAAACTGCGCTGCTGTCCCAGATGCTGCTAACTTTGAAGTCCACCCAGGATGGAATCAGCCCAAAAATAACAATAAGACGCTCTGGGTTTTAAGGTGGATCTGCAGAATTGCCTTAGCGAGCAGCAGGAGCATGCATCCCTGCTGCTGCCATGCTCCTGGCAGCTGGCAGCCCTCCTGGACGTTTATGGGGTCGTATAAATGGGTTTGAAGAATTGCATCAGGCTCCGTGTGAAATACTGACTTCCCAGTTGAGAACTCTGTCCTAAAAGCCACGTCGGTGAGAGCGTTTGTGGTGATAAATATCTGTGCTTGGTGCTTTGTTATGGAAGGAGGGTTATGGGCAACACTGGAACAGGGAGTATAAAACTCCTGGTTTGTATCCTGCTGCTCATGAATGAACTGCAGGAAGGGGAAGAAGGGACAGTATCCATTGGGCTGCTCTGGGAAATGGGAGTCACATCTTCTGGAACTGCTCCCTGCAGGGACAGGCAGGGCACTGCCAGGCTGACTGTCACCAACCCAGCTGCCATCTGCTTGCCTGCACTGGGTTGGGTGGGTCACAGGGCACCCACAGGGTGCTGAAGGGGTTCTGGACTCCTTCTGGGCTGCTCATGGCTCTCCTGTCACTGGCGTGGCTGATAGTAGGGCACACAGACACTTTCCTGCTCCCTCCCGGCCCCACGTGCCCTGCAGGAGGAAGTAATTTGCACTTAATTGTGATCAGGTGAAGAGCACCAAAATGGGAAGTGAATGCGGAGCTGCGGATCGATGTGGACTCTGTGTACTTTAATTATTCACTTAATCGTAGTGACAAAGGCTTCTTAGCACTGGGGGTAATTAGATTTGTGTTCATTGATTCCCCAGGCTGCCATTATCCGGAAAGAAATAAGCGGGTGCTCTCCATAGATCCCATCTACACCCCTGCCCAGGGTGCCAGCACAGGCAGAGCAGTGGCACAGTCCACCCTGCCCACACCAGGGCAGTTGGGGCGCAGGCAGCCCCAGGGTGTATGCCAAACTCACACCCTCTCTCCTCCTGTCACCAGTTCCCATCGACTCCACTCAGGGGCTGAAGATGCTCTATGTGTTCGTGGACATAAAGATCGATGCCTCCCATTTCCTTGAGACCATTCGCTTCAACTTCGCGGTGGGCGCCGCCTTGGCCCTCGTCAGCACCATCCAGTTCGTCTCCACGCTGCAGGTGAGATGGAGATCCCTTGGCAGTGCACGGCACAGGATGGGGCTTTTGTCTGCCCCTGCCTTGGCCCCTGGCTCAGTCCTTCCCTGTCCCAGCTCCGGGGTGGAAGCGGCTGCCCCGGGTGCCGGTGGTGCCGGTTCCCCTCTGACGAGTCGCTGCAATAATATGCTGCTGCCGTAATGTTGATCAAGTACTTTATAATAACTCTGATCAATGTTTCATGGCGGCACCCCTCCCTGGTCCCCCGGGAGCTGCTCTGTAAATGTCAGGGCAGGCAGTGGAGCACTTGGCATTTTGATGCAGTGCCGGCAGCGGCTGGGGAAGCTCCGGCGGGTCTGTCTGTCTGCCCCTGAACGGCCGGCTGGGCAGGATGGGAGGAGATGAATGAGCCTCTTGAGCCATGTCTATCTAAACACGGGGCTATCCAAGCGTTAAGCCTTTCCCCTTGTCTTTTAATTGATACGTTTGTTGAGCCTCGCTGAGCATCCCGGCTGTGCGGGGCTGTTACTGGTGCTGCCCCAAGCAGGCTGGCTCCCCTCCTCTGTTCTGTGCCGGGATGCAACAGCTGGGACTGCCAGGGCCAGGGTGTTCCCAAGGATCTTCTGCCACCCTGTGTGCCTTGGTCTGTCCCTGCTAACCTCACCTCTCCTGCAGGCAGTGTCACAGGAGCTGCGCTCCCAGTATAAGGTGTGTGTGCCCCAGTGTAAGCCACTGTCCCCAGGAGAGATCCTGGGCTGCACATCGCCCCGGCTCGCCAAGGACACAGATGCCATTGTGTAAGTACCTGGAGTCTTCCAGGACCCTCCTACCCGGCCCAGGCTGCCCAAGCTTCCTGTACCCCCTGCCCAGCTTCGGGCAGGGGGGTGGCGGGGGACATCCACAGGCTAGGACAGGCCCCCTCCAGCTCCTCACTCTGGTTTAAGTGGCGTGTGCTTGTAGCACAGAGGAAATAATTGAGTCGTATATCAGAATAGATAATAGATGGAAGGGCGGGTGGATAATTGGAAAAGACAAATGGCCGGGGCCCAACATCACAGCAACATTAATTTTATTTAAGGACAGCAAATTAGAGGGAGCACTTCGCTTTCTATCACCTAATTATTTTAGGTAATGGAAATGCTTAATGTACTGTGAATACAGTGTGCTGCAGAATAAATAAATACAAGGACCCCACCCTTGGGGGGAGCCGGGGAGCCCAGGTGTGGGTTTGAGCCCTGCAGAGCTCCTTCTCACCCACGTTGCTGGGAGCCAACGGCACTGGTGCCTTTCTGAGCACTGCTGTGCAGGGAAACAAGCTTGTGATTGCTGGACATGGGGTCAGTGGGAGCTCTGGCTTCACCCTGAGCCACACCAGCTCTGCTTTCCATCTCTCCAAGGGCATCAGGAGCAGGAAGGGGTGGCCAGGCTGGCACTGCATTGGTGAGAGCGTGTCCTTCCCACTGCCAGAGGAGCGGCGGTGCGGTACCAACCAGCCGCCTTACCTGCGTCCTCCCTGCGTTATTATTTTCTTCTGTGCACCGTCTCTGGGGCTAACTTTTGCAGACAAATTAGCTTTGATCTCCCAAAATGTCATTCTCCAATTAAGGGCAAAATCTAGTCAAGTTTTACGTCTGAATTCATTTTCCAAGCCCTCACTCCATTAGGGCAGCTGAATGAAAGGCTTTGAAATGTAATTGCTGACTTGAAATCCGATTAGAAATGGAAGCAGCAACGTCTAGAACCAGCCATTGAGATGGAGCAGCTCCCAGCCACCCCGTGCCTGTGTGAGCATCCCTCTTAGCTCTGAGCATGGCTGTTCTCCCATCCTGCTGTGCCGGGGGCTCCAACAGAGGCAGGGAGCCCTGGCTGTGCCTGTTGTCCCTGGGCCCCACAATGGGAGCTTGGATTCCTGGCATCTCCACCACCTGTGGCTTGGGAAACTGCGGACACGTGGATGGGTGCCTCTGCTTCCCATGTGCTGTAAGCTCTCCCTGCCCTCTGCCTCCCCAGGTATTTGGGCGATGGGCGCTTCCACCTGGAGTCCATCATGATTGCCAACCCAGGGATACCTGCATACAGGTACGAGCACCCACTGCGATCCCCCGTGGGTGGGTGGGGAGCACCCCAACTCCCCCAGCACACCGGGGACCAGCTGCCCCCACCCTGCACGCCAGGAGCACCGCATACCCCAGCCCAGGGCTGGGCAGGCAGCTGCCTGCAGCAGGCACAGGCAGGTGAGGGGCCGCGGGGTGGGTGAGGAGGTGCAGCGGGGAGATGAACACGAGCCATTTACTCCGGCTGAATATAAACATTTTGACAAGTACCTGTGAAAGCTCGTGGAGGTGCAGCCATTAAAGCCCGGCTGCTGCAGGCAGAGGCCATAAAGCGCGATGATGAGGCGGCTGAAAGCAGATGAAATATCAGGAGTGAAAGGCTGGGCCCATTTGGCGGAATCTGAATTTCCTAGTAGGTCGTTTGTTACGAACGGGAGGCGCACGTCAGGTTTATGGCGCTGGTGAAGCTGCCGAAACCCGAGTGGGATTTGATTAAAATTCTCCTCGTCAAACAAAGCAACAAATCAAAGATTTCTTCATAATTGATGAGCCGGGTTGAGGGGGGAGCTGAGCACGAAGCTGAGCGCAGAGCCCAGGCTGTGCTGGGTGTTGGGGTGCTGTGGTGGGACACTTGTCCCTGTCCTCGTCCCCTAATGAGCTGGTCCTACATCAGCCAGGAGGACAGATGCTGTGGGAGGCAATTAGTGCTAATGAGAGACGGGCATCATTTGGGGCCAGCGCAGAGAGGGGGGCAGGTGATGGGGCACGTGTGAGCCTGGCTGTGCTTTGCAGGTACGACCCCTACAGCAAGGTGTTCTCCCAGGAGCACTACAGCCACGAGCGCATGCACCGCGCTCGGCGGGACGCCATCCACGCCGCCGCCGGCGCCCAGTGCTGGGGACTCATCCTGGGCACACTGGGGCGTCAGGGCTCCCCAAAAATCCTGCAGGTACCAACCCCCTCCTCCCCGTGGGCCCCGCTGGGGCACTGGGTGCTGCTGCTGGGTGGGGGGTAAGGACTGGTGAGCGATGGCACCACTGGCACAGTGTCCTCGCTGCCCGGGCAAGGGTGGACATGGCACCACTGGCACAGTGTCCTCGCTGCCCAGGCAAGGGTGGACATGGCACCACTGGCACAGTGTCCTCGCTGCCGGGACATGGCACCACTGGCCTCTGGCCCCCAGTCTGTGTGCCCCCGAGCTAAGCGAGCAGGGCAATTAGCAGTAGATGAGGGAGGCTGGAGAAGGGCTCATTAAACCTGCCCCTTGCTGGGGAGAGCTGGACAGTCTTGGAGACCACCCCCTCCCACTCAGACGGCTTGGCAATTAATTCCCTGGGTTTGTTTTAATTGGATGAACTTCCGATCAGGTTCACTATCCCTGCTCAGCTGCTGTGCTGGTGCTTTCTGCACCCTAGCTGGGTGAGGGGAGCAGGACAACGGTATCCTGCCCCATGGGAATGGGGTGCCCTGCTGACACCCAGAGATTTTGGGGTAGCTGCAGGTGAGATTTGGGGTAGTGAAGGGACCAGTTCCTGCAGCTGCTGTTCCATGGGGGCAGGTCATGGGCATGGCCAGGGCTGGGTGGGCAGGAGACACTGAGTGGCAGCTCCAATGGACAAGGACATCTCTGGCCCTTCTCCTCCTGCAGGCTCTGGCCACAGCCAGCCCACCGCAAGCGGGTGTCCCAGGGCAGGCAGCCGCTAACGAGAACAGATTGTTGTCATTGAGCAGTAATTACTTCATTAGGCTGAGGCACGTGCTGGGGAGAGCTGGGAGTCACGGCCACAGTCCCTGACACTGCGCCTGGCCTGCGACTGCCAAGGGGACACGGCCGTGGGGCAGAGCTGGCACCCACAGAGGGTCTGATGGACAGGAAGGGGCAGTGGGCAGGGCTTGATGGGGGCTCCTAACCCCCCCGGGTGCCTTTCTCCCCCTGCAGCACCTGGAGTCGCGTCTCCGTGCCCTGGGCCGGCCCTACGTGCGGGTGCTGCTGTCCGAGATCTTCCCCAGCAAGTTGCAGCTCTTCCCAGATGTGGATGTGTGAGTGCTGCTGACCCCTCCTCCAGCCCCCCACATGAGATCCCCAGGGTGCCCCATCCCTGTGCAGGCCTCTGAGTCCTGCGTGAAGCCATCTCTGCCACATCTGTCCTGCTGTCACCTGGGTTAGCACTGTGCACCCCTGCACAAGCTGTGCCCACGGGGCAGAGAGTGGGCATGGCCGTCCTTACCAGGGTGGTTCTGGCACAGCACAGACCTTTGGGGTGCCACTGAGGGGCTTCACTGTGGCTTGTTCTTCCCAAGATGCTCATCCTCATTGTTGTCACCTGTGTCCCTTCCAGGTGGGTGCAGGTAGCCTGTCCCCGGCTCTCCATTGACTGGGGAGAAGCCTTCAGCAAGCCCCTGCTGACACCCTACGAGGTGAGCACCCTGCTCTTGTTTTGGGGGGGCCAGTCCTGGCTTGGGGCAGACTCAGGGATGTCCCTGCAGCCAGGCAGCGTCCCTTCCTCTCTCCATTTGTTCTCCTTACCCAGTCCAGGCACGCTGAGGGGATATTCAGTATCTTGTGAAACCAGTGGATTCCCTGTGCCTCGAGCTTTGCTCCAGCACCAAGCCACCGTGCTGGGACCGCTGCCAGTCCCCCCATCACAGTCACGGCTCCCTGTCCCCTCCACAGGCCGCGGTGGCTCTCCAGGACATCGAGTGGCAGCAGCCTTATCCCATGGACTTCTACGCCAGCCAGTCCCTGGGGCCGTGGACGGCGAACCACGGCGGCACACAGCCCCCGCGCCGCGGCCGGCCGGCTCAGGTGGGCGGCGAGAGGGTCACAGGGACAGCGGGTCTTTTCTCCCTCGGTGTCGGGGACGGGCAGGGGGAGCAGCGCCCGGTGCAGTTTGGTGGCCGGTGCCGCGTGCCAAAAGCGCCACCGCGTGGCTTCGGTCCCGGAGAACAGGAACGGGGCCGCTGCCAGCCCGACTTGCAGGGACTACCAGAGCCCCCCTCCCAGTACTTGCGGGGCTGAGCGCCCGGCCCCGCGGGTCCCAGGGCTGGGGGGGTCCGTCCCCCCAAAGTGCCCCGCGGGGTGCTGTGGGCTGAGCACAGGATGGCTCATCGCAGGTCAGGCAGGGGATGGGACATCCCTTTACCTCCCCTTAACCCCCTTTTCTCTGCAGGGCAAGCCGCCCACGCCCCCCGCCCCGCCGGAGGGTGGGGAGCAGCCAAGCACCGGAGACCCCGGAGCCTCATGAGTGCAGCCTGCACCCGATCCTGCAGCCGCCGCGCTCCGGCGTGGGCAGGGGCAGGGGGGGCACCGGCGCTGCCCCCCTCCAGGGTAAGCACCACCGGGGCACACTCCCGGTACCTGCACTGGAATAGATGGGGACGCACCCCGTAACTCAATGACACAGCTGCCCGCACGGAGCGCCCCGGCTGCCGGCGGGGAGTGACCCCCTGCGAGGCCAGGCCGTGCTGCAGCCCCGGTCGCACGGGGGGTCCCGTCCCGTCCCGTCCGGACACATCGGGACCGCCCCGTCTTCCCCCCCCGCCCTGCCCTGCGGCCTCCCACCGCCAGGGGGCGCACTGCCACCTCCGCGGCGCCGCTCCGCCCGCTGCCCTGCCCCGGCCAATCAGCGCGCGGCGTTTCGGCGGGAAGGCGGAAG
>VXAY01001425.1:133377-165946 GCA_013399855.1 Oxyruncus cristatus | reverse complement strand
CCCCCGACGTGCTCGTCCATCCCCCCCCACGCGTGGCGGCGGGCACGTGGGGCCGGTTGCGGCGCTGACGGGGCGGCCGGTGTGTTGCAGGGCGGCGGGCGAGGAGCGGGATGCTGGACGCCATGGAAGTGCCGAGCCACTCGCGGCAGCTGCTGCTGCAGCTGAACACGCAGCGCACCAAGGGCTTCCTGTGCGACGTGATCATCGTGGTGCAGAACGCGCTCTTCCGCGCGCACAAGAACATCCTGGCAGCCAGCAGCGCCTACCTCAAGTCGCTGGTGGTCCACGACAACCTGCTCAACCTGGACCATGAGATGGTGAGCCCCGGCATCTTCCGCCTCATCCTCGACTTCATCTACACCGGCCGCCTGGCCGAGTGCGAGCCGGGCGGCGAGCAGAGCCTGGGCGCTGTGCTGGCCGCTGCCAGCTACCTCCAGATCCCCGGCTTGGTGGCCCTTTGCAAGAAGAAGCTGAAGCGCAGCGGCAAGTACTGCCACCTGCGTGGGGGCTACGCGCCCTACAAGCTGGGGCGCGGGCTGCGCACCACCACGCCCGTCATCCAGGCTTGCTACTCGGGGACGCCGCGGCCCGTGGACCTGCCGCCCGTGGAGCCGGCGGCGCCGCTCAACACACAGTGCGGGGAGCTGTACGCCTCGGCCGCCCAGGGCACCCCGCTGCACCCCCACGGGCTGTGCCCACCCGAGCGCCACTGCTCGCCGCCCTGCGGCCTTGACCTCTCCAAGAAAAGCCCCACTGGCCCCTCCGCCCAGCTCCTGCCCACTGACCGCCTGCTGCCCGGTGAGCCCCGCGAGCCCTCGCTGCCCCCACGGCACGACAGCCCCCCCGTCAGCGCCGGCCTCCTGGCCGGCCACGCCGCTGCCTACAAGGACTCCCCACCGAGCGGTGAGCCGGGGGGGCACCCCCACGGCCCCGACCCCTTCCGCAGCACGCCGCCCTGTGCGGAGCCCCCGCTGCCCCGTGCTGACGGGCGTGAGCTGATGTACCGCTGGATGAAGCATGAGCCCCTGGGCCCCTACCTGGACGAGGGGGAGGCGGAAAAGGAGCTGGAGCGGGAGGAAAAGGCCGAGTCACCGCCCGCGGCACCACAGCCCCGTTACCCCAGCGTGGAGAGCAATGACCTGGAGCCTGATAACAGCACGAGTGAGGAGACGGGCAGCAGTGAGGGCCCCTCACCTGGCGACGCGCTGGACCGCTACTGCAACCACCTGGGCTACGAGCCGGAGAGCCTGGGAGACAACCTGTACGTCTGCATCCCCTGTGGCAAGGGCTTCCCCAGCTCTGAGCAGCTCAACGCCCATGTGGAGGCCCACAACGAAGAGGAGCTCTATCACAAGGCGGCAGCTGAGCAGGCCGTGCCCTTCCTGGACAAAGGTGGCCCAGGGCTGGGTGACATCCTGCGGCCCTACCGCTGCTCCTCCTGCGACAAGTCCTACAAGGACCCGGCCACGCTGCGGCAGCACGAGAAGACGCACTGGCTGACGCGCCCCTACCCCTGCACCATCTGCGGCAAGAAGTTCACGCAACGCGGCACCATGACCCGCCACATGCGGAGCCACCTCGGCCTCAAGCCCTTCGCCTGCGACGCCTGCGGGATGCGCTTCACCCGCCAGTACCGCCTGACCGAGCACATGCGCATCCACTCGGGCGAGAAGCCCTACGAGTGCCAGGTGTGCGGTGGGAAGTTCGCCCAGCAGCGCAACCTCATCAGCCACATGAAGATGCACGCGGCCGGCCCCGACGGCAAGGCCAAGCTGGACTTCCCTGACAGCGTCTACGCCATGGCCCGCCTCACCGCTGACCAGCTGGGGCTCAAGCAGGAGAAGGCGGCCGAGCTGCTCTCCCACACCTCACACTTCCTCAGCGACCCCAAGGCCATGGAGAGCCTCTACCCGCTGGCCAAGTTCACGGCCGAGCACCTGGGGCTGAGCCAGGACAAGGCGGCCGAGGTGCTGGCGCAGGCTCCGCACCTGCACGCCGAGGCCGCCCGGACCATAGAGCGATACTCGCCCCCCTAGCGCCGGCCTGGCCGGGGGGCTGGGGGGGCCGCTGGGCTCCCCTCGCTGCCCCGCGTGGAGCTGAGGGGGGCGAGAGGCCGTGGGCGCTCGTCCCCTGGCGCTGCCGACGGCCCCGGAGAACTCGCTCGTTAACTGAGGTCCCGTGACAGCTGCTCCGGGATGGATGGACGGCGTGTCCCGCGACCAGCGCCCCGGCTTGCCTGGGAGAAGCCGATAATTCAGGGACTGACCTCGCGGCACGCCCGCCCCTCGCCGAGGGGGGCTGCCGGGCCCCCGGCAGCGGGCGGGAGCGACGCACAAGCTGTGAGGCTGGGCTGCGCCCCGGGGCTTTGGAGGACATGAGCCCGCTCCTTACCTCAGGGCTGCCCCCGGGCGAGGGGACACCCGCGGCAGCCGCCGCGTCACCCCGGCCCCACGGTGGGACCCGCCGGCGCTCGGCTCTGCCGTGACGGGACCCGGACTGTGAGTAGTTCATCCGTCGTGGCCGGAGCGACGCCTCCGTCCTGAGCGGGAGCGGCCAGCGCTGGGCTGGGGGGTGTGTGCCGGACCATCCCCCGGGGCCACGCCGGGGGCTCGGGGACAGACTGACGGAGGGGGACGGTGGGGTCTGAGCAGCAGGCGGGGGGCAGGGTGTGGCGGTCGGGTCCATGGCGGGGGAATCGCGATGCTCCTCGCCCCGGGGCAAGCACTGACCTTCCATCCCGAGCCCAGGGGCTCGGCCGGCGGCCCTCCGTGTTCTCTGGAGGTGGGGCAGGGCCTGTCCCAGACTGAGCCCCTGGGCCCTGCCCCAGCTGGCGCCGCACCATCAGGGATACCCAGGGGGGCCCCGGGACCCGGCGGCTTCGCCCTCGGGCGGCCACTCGCCTTGATTATTTTTTTATTTTTTAAGTTTTGCCAAAGACGCCCGTCCCCAGCGCGGCCGGGCCGAGCCGGGGGGTCCGTGACAAAGACAAAGCGGTCTCTGGTTTGTCAGCTACGGGAGGTGGGCAGGGGCTGCGGGAGGGGGCCGGGGAGCAGAGCCCAGGCGGAACGCGTGACCTTGGGCCGAGTCCTCTCCAGGCACCCCGTGCCACCACCGCACCCCCTCTCCCACCTTCTGCTCGGTGTGGGCAAAGTCCCCCCAGCCTGGACCCCCCGGCCCGTGCCCTGACCCCTCTGTTGGGGTTAATGTGAAGCTTCACCCTCCCCTCCCGAGCTCCCTCCTCTCCTTTGCACACGAGGCCCCAGGCGGCCACCAGCATGACTGTCCCCGGCCTCGCAGCCACTGTGCCTTAGCCTGAGCTGGCCACTCCTGCCCAGTTGCCCCCCGGGGCTGTCCTGGTCCCCCAGGGCTGGCGGTGTCCCCCGGAGCTGCTGCGGGGTGGTGGTGGCAGCACCCAAAGCACAGCTGGCAGTGCCCAGTAGGGCCCCAGCCCCCCTGTATCACGTCCATTTGTACACGGGCTCTTCGCCCTTTTTTTTTCTATAGTCGAAACGGAATGAGCAATAAAGTGACATTAACATGCGTGGCCTCACATCCTTCTCTGGGGGGAGGCCTGGCTAGTGCGGGGCTGGTGCTGAGCAGGGCTGAGAGGTGACCTCGGGGGCTCTGTGGGTGACCTGATCTGGTTTGCTCAGAGCCCCTCAGCTGGGGGGCAGCAGCAGCTGCAGGTGGGACAGAACTGTTGTTGTCCTTGCAAGCAGGAATGTGTCCCACTGCCATCCCTCCCCGGTGGCCCCCACCCCAACCTCAGCAACAACTCGCCCGCCGACAGCAAAAGATAACACCAGGCTGCACAGACACGTCTTTATTACTAAAAATTATTAAAACCAACTTAACAAAATAGCCTGAAAACAGATACTGCCCCAAGACATGGGCTCCCAGGAGCCTGACAGGGATGGCCCCAGGCACGGGCTCTGCTCACTGTTGTGCCAGCTTGGTCTGGTGGCACCGAGACTGTACCACGGCTGAGCCCATGACACAGTGAAAGGAATCAGCGTCCGGCAGAGCCACAGGGCCTTCCACGCTGGTGGTGCCTCGGGAAGGGCCTCGGAAAGCAGTGCTGGGGCAGCGCCATTAGAAAACGAACACTGAAACACAACTGGCGTGGAGGAGAAGGCAAAGTCTCTGCCATGCTGACAACTGCGGGCATGGAACTGGGACGTGGGTGCTGTGTGTGCCATGGCCCCGGGTGCGCTCACGATGGCTCCGTGTGCCCCACAGCAGCCGTGGCACCCCAAAGTCTCTATGGGCCAGGCCCTGCCCTGCAGCACAGACCCTCTGCCCGGTGCCCTGAGGCTGGGGCACTCCTCTGGCACAGGTTAGCCAGCACAACTCCATCACGCTGCCGAGGCTCCGACCCCAGCGCTGGCCCTTGCTGAGGCTGGGCAGCTGGCACAGGGGTAATTTGGCTTCCTGACGCAGACACCGGGCTTGAGCCACCCACTCAGGAAAGGAAAAACGCTGGGCTCCATCGTGCTGCTTCCTCTGCCCGCTTTGACGCTTCCCTCCCATGGCTGCGGCGCCCCAGCAGGGACTGGGGATGGCCTTGGGGTCACTCCCACCCTTGGCTCACGGGACTGGGACTTGACAGAGCTCCAGGGGCTCCAGTTTGGGGGTTAATGCTCCCTCTTAGCTTCTGTATCTGGTGTGTCACTGGGGACGGGACACTTGGTGATGGGACAACATGGGGTCTGGTGGGCTTAGCAGCACCCAAACCCCAGATCCCAGTGTGGAATGACCCAGGGACAAGGCAACGGCTCCATCCATGGGCCATCTTGGGAGGGGATCCTCTCAGCTGGGCAAGTAATGAGAGGCCGAGTGCTGCCCTGGCTCCCTCTAGCTCTGCCCAGCCCTGCAGCCATGGGCAGAAGCTGCATCCCACATGGAAGAGGAGCCTGTGGCAATGCAAGGAGACACTGAACCCATGGGACAGCTGCTCCTGGGGTCCTTGCAGAATTTTGTTAGCCTCACATTGAGTCTTAGGTCAAAAGCGTGCTGAAAGGTAGCAAGGCGGGACTAAGGGGTTTGGGGGAGAAGGGAAGGGGCAGGGGATCAGAACAAAGCAGCTGTGGGAGGCTGGGGGTGTTCAAAGCCTCCCCCCGCAAAGCAGGCAGGGCACACACCTGAAAACTAACCTACACTGAAGAAATGAAACTCAACAAGCAAATCCTGCACGAGGGAGAGGACAAGCCCCTCTGCAAGCAGCACCCCTGCATGGGGTGGCACAAGGTGGGGAAGGGGCTGGAGGCCTGAGGCTGTCTGGGCCACGCGGGACGAACAGGCTGGGGCAGGAGGGAACCTGCCCTTGAAGTCCACGGCCTCTCCAAGGGGCACAGGCTAGACTAAGCAAAGTCTGTGCCGGTGCGTCCCCAATCTCTGCCCTACGCAGCCTACAAACCCAAAGAGCCACCAACGCGTGACTCGAACTCTCTGCACCCAAGCAAACCAAGCAAAAGGCCGGCGATCCAGCACGGGGCTTGCCCAAAGCTTCCCTCGCCAGCGGGGCTCGCCGGCTCCGCGCTGGCACTGCCCAAAGGCTGGCGGGACCCTCAACGGCCCAGCCTCCACGTGAACCATCCACAGCAATGACCTTCCCGGCTGGTCTGCCCTCGGGGGGGCCCTTCGCAGCACGGCCATTCTGGGGTGGGTTGAAGACGTGGCGTTTATTGTTCGTGGTGGGCTGGCGGCGCGGCGAGGCCGCCGCTGAAGCCGGGCTCCCACCGCAACGGGCTGCGTGACTCGCTCAGGGGCCGTCGGCCCCGCTCGGCCCCCTCAGCCCTCCTGGGCCCACTTGAGAAAGGTGGGGATGTCCCGCACCGGCACGTTGCGGGTCAGCGCTTTGACTCGCAGGTTCCGGTCGTCCGTCAGCAAAACCACTTCCCTGAGCAAACGGATGGGATCGTCTGCAACGAAGACAGAGAGAGAGAGTGAAGCGCAGACCTGCCTGCTCTGCTCCAGCCCTTGCACCCATCCCACGGTGTGTCCCCCCACCCTCCTTGCTAACAGCTCCATGCTCCCTGCCAGGGCTTCCTGGCGTGGCTCAGAGGCTGCCCTTCGTCCCACAGGCCGTCTGCTCCCCGCACCGTGCTGCCCCAGGGATGATTTGTGATCTCTGCCTGCTGCCCGCTGCCCACGCGGGGTGGTGGACCGGCCACAGGCTGGGAAGAGGAGGTCCCTGCTTGACCCAGGCCAGGAAGACGGCCCGCGACCCTGGTTCCAGCAGGAAGCTGGTGCTATTATTCTGTTGATCTCATTATAAGATCTAAAGCCACCCCTTATTTTTTGTGGAGCTTTTTTGGAGTCGCCACTGACACCGAGGCGTTTCTGGATGGGGCTCAGACAGCCAGAGAGAGTTGATGCCTGAGAAATATCCGAAGGGATCTTGCCCCCAGATGGATGAGCTGCCCCGCACGCAACGTGCCGGGTGGGGATGTGGGAGCCACGCTTACGTGTGTGCGAGGCAGGGGAAGCATATGGGGTATGTGTAAGCAGCTGGGTCCTGTGACCAGAGTACTGTTCCTATGAGCACAGGAAACACAGTGCCTCCGAGCCAGGACGGGAATGGAAAAAACAGAGTTTATGGGAGCCCAACATGGGCCCAGATTGGCTGTGCAGGGAGCGGCAGGACGAGGGGAAGGGGAAGGTGGCCAGGAACGCGGGCTACGGTCACAGTGTTGGGGCTGAGGATGGTGGGGCCAGCACCTGGCTGGCCCGTGCCAGGAGGAAGGGGACTGGGGGATCAGTGGGAAGGCAGGCTGGGGACTGAGGGCTGCTGAAAGAGGGACTGGGAGGTTTTGTGCGGACGCTTTAAGAAATGTGTAACAATAAACATCCTCTGCTCCGTGCTGGTGACGCGCCTTCTTGTTACAAACCAGAGGCTGTCAGCTTGTCAGGCCCCATTCCCCATAATCCACATGATTTCAAAATTCAGCATCATTTGCACATAAACATTTGGTGACGGTTTCTCTGTGAATCTGACAAGTTAAGCTGCTAAGAATTCGCACTGACAAATGTGGGTTGATTTCTTGGGCAGCTGCTGATGCGATTCCCATCCCCGACGCCCTGGCAACAGCCTGGGGGCTGTCTGGTCCCAGCACACGTGGCTGATGCCAACCAGGAACTGGGAGGGAAAAGAGCCCTGGACAGAAGGCATCAGGGGGCGTGGGGAGGAGGTGCTTTCTGGCCCTTTGTCACCACAAAAATGGCTCTGTGGACATTTATGGTGGGTTTGTCACAGGCTGGGGCATCCCCCAAGTGCTGTGAGGTGCACATTTGGCAATGAGGTGGGAGGGCCACAGCCTAGGGCTGACCGGAGGCAGAAGGTGGCACCTCGGTGTTGAAAGAGGCAAAATGCAGGAGAGAACAGATCCAAGAGCCATGAAAGAGAAACTGGAAGAGTCTGTGGAATACAACAGAGAAGGGTCAAAGAGGATGTGAGGATATTCTACCTTTGTTGGAGGGCATGAAATCCTTGGCCTTGTCATTGCAATAGTGGAGGCAGCAGGACAGAATCAGGTCATCATTGTTTCCCTGGAAAAAAAAAGGGCAGTGTTACCCTTGGCAGGGAAAACCTTGCACCCCCACTACCCTGACTGCTGCACCACCTCAAGACACCCCAACACAGCTCAGCAGAGAGCAGGGCCACTGTGACCTGAAACAAGAACTCAGCCACCTGCAAAGAGAGGGACAGAGGTACCTCCTGCCCAGAGCTCCTGGACCCCAGGGTCCCTGATTTTCCCCAAGGAGGTGGTGGCAAGTAACTCAGTGTCCAGGATGCCCCTTACCTGCTGGCCAGTGGTGTCTTCACTGCGGAAGGAGATGGACTCCAGCTCGTTGCCTCGGCTGGTCAGAGCCCTCAAGCAGTTGTCCCTGCTCTCGAATCGCTCCTCCAGGAACTCGATGGACTTCCTGGCTCTCTCCTGCACTTGGCGGGCATAGCCCGCAGCCCGGTGCTCCATCTCTGGGCCCTTGGCCAGGCCATCCAGCTCGTTTATCACTTCAAACAGGAAGAGGAGGTACAGTTACTATGGGACAAGGTGCTCCCATGACCTGCTGCTGGAGCATGCAAGTTGCCAAGGCCTCGGGGCCGGGGCACTGGGAGCTGGCTCAGGAAATCTGGGTTCAGCTGCCACAGTGTCCCTGTGCTCCTGGACTTGGCTGAGGGTCTGGAAAAGCTTTGTTGCCTTCCACTTCTGTGGGTCACCTGGCTCGGCCCCGAGAGCGCAGGCACCTCACCCCCGCAGCGTAACTGGTAAGGGCAACTGGTTCTGCTCTGAAACTCTGGGGAGCGTTGCTGTGCCCCCCATCCCACGCTCCTGCATCATGATCAACAGCATGTCCGTGCCTGTGGGTGTCAGGAAACCCTGAACTCCTGCATCCTGCTCCTCCACCTCCGAGCACAGCGATGGCCGGTGGCACCGCGCCTCCTGCCCGCGTGGCACTGCCTGGCTCTGCACTGTCCCACACGGAAAGCTTCTCAGGGCTGCACATGGGAACAGGAAGCAGGCAGTTCCCACCCTGGCACTGTTTCCCACACAAATTCCAGCCCTGTTTTCCCACCTGAAGCCACCATTCCATGCTCCTGGCAGGGAACACGCTCCTTTCAACACCTCACCCATCTGGCTTTTGTGCATCTGTCCTGACTCGAGATGAGCTTGGAATCCAGGTGGATTCCCAGCCTGTTCACCTTAACTGGAACCTCTTGTACTGCTGCCAAGCAGGCAGGAACTCCAGCTGCTCCATCCCCCTAAGCCCAAGGGACCTCAGAGCTCCCGGAGGGACCGACCCTCGGGTGCTGGTGCTGCTGGAAGAGCCGCTTTGTTGCGGAGCGAGCACGCGTGTGCGAGCAACAGCGCTCGTGCACACATCTGGAGGCACCCTGGGGTGCCCAGCCTTGCCACTTGTGGCAAGGCTGGGCACACAAGGGTGCCTCCAGATGTGCAAACAAGTGTCCCTGCCTGTGATCATGCACTGGGCTGCGTGTGCACGAAGCCGTGCGCACGCGAGAGCTGGTGTGCACGTGTGCGCGGCGGAGCCTCTGCGCGCACAGTTGTGTGTGTGTGTTTTAGCCATGGCTTCATTTCTGAAGATTGTTTCCGAGCTTGGAGCCAAGTCCTGAGTTCAAGTGGGAACTATGCATTCCTTGGGGGGTTCGGGGAGAGAGCTCGGGGTCTGAGGCCTCTCCCCAGTGCTGTGAATCACTGCCCGGGGAGCCTGCGTGATCGCTCTGTTCCATGGTGAGACTGGCACTCACTGTCTGGGTATTCCAATTAAATCTGCATGGAGTTGCTTTGCTCTTCCCTGGCTGGAGACTCATCTTGCTACCGACCTGATGCTGCCATTTCCACACAATGCACGGCTGGGCCCGGGGTGGGGGGAGCCGTGCAAGAACGGAACATCAAACAGGAAAAGCTGGTATTCCCTCCCGAAATCCGCCTTCCTGCTTCCAAGCTAAACAGGCTTCAAAGGGGAGGCTTGTTTGTGCTTCTGCACCAGGCCTGGCTTCTCCATGGCGGGGTCAGGCTCAAGGAGCACAGAGCAGGTTAAAGAGCAAGAGAAACAAACCCAACGAGAAGCTGAGTGCTTAACCCCTTGCTGCATCCCCGGGAAGAGCAGGGAGGAATACCGGGGGAAAGGCACTGTGCCTGTCTCCAGTCCGGTGACGGGACATGGCACCAAGGCCTCTGTCTCCAGAAGCCATGGGCCCCTGGCTCACTCCAGGGAATGGCTTCCTCCTGCCCACACTGATGGCTTTCCTGGGGAATGAGGGGAAATGTGACCAACGGCTGGTGTAGAAAGGGAGTCTGTCTCTTCGGGGTGCTTTGGGGAGGTGGCAGCAGTGGCAGATGAGTTACTCTGTCCCTCCTATGTTGGGCTGTGCAAGGAGGCAGCAGGACAGGAGGGCACTGAAAGTGCTCCATCCTGCCTGTGGCAGAGCAGGCCAGGCTCCTTTTGCAGGTTGAGGACAGCAGCATCTTGGACAGGGACAGGACCAGAGTTTTCAGCTCTCCTGCTGCCCCTGGCTGGGGATTGATGGAGAAGCCTTACGGCAACCCACAGGAGTGCACAGGGAGGCAGGGCCATGGCTCCAGGGCAGGTCCCAGCTCTCTCAGATGTTAACAAGCTCCACAGCCCCCAGGGCTGCCCAGGCTCTGCAGGTGCTGCCAACTGCCTTCCCTCTGCTTCCACACAAAGCCCTGGCACTGCGGTGCCAAGCCACAGAGCTCCCTGGCAGCTCCTGTGCTGAGCTGGGCAGGCATCCAGCCCTGCTCCTCTCACCCAGGGGTCCCATCCCCAGCCCCAGGAATCCCTTCTGATCCGGGCTGCTCACCCTGCCGGGAAGAGCAGCAGCTGGACGTTGGCTCTGGGGCAGGCAGAGATGTCTGCTGGACGTCAGGAGTTGAGAAGGAAGCTTGGAAGGCAGCACCCCTGCGTGCAGCAGGCCAGAAGGAGTGCACCTCACTGCCTGGACGCTGGAGATGCCCATGGGACACAGCTGGCCCTCAGCCTCCTGGGGCTGTGGATGGGATGGGGCAGCCTGTGGGCTCTGTGAGGCTCAGCCCCACTCCTGCTGTCCTCAGGGATCCTCTGAGTGCCGGGCTGGCACCGGGACGTGCCAGGCGCCGGAGTGACATTGGCCGGAGGAACGTTACCTCCAGCCCGGAGCGTGATCAAACAATCAGAGCAAAGGCATCTCACCAAATCCTCCCGCCACCCTGGGAGACCACCCAGCAGCACAGCCGTTATCTGCCAGGGTGAGTGTTTACCAATAACGGGAACCAGCTTGCTGTTTTACTGAGAGCTTTATAAGGATAAAAAGAAGGGCTGGGCTTGAGCAGCTCCGAGACGCTGGGACACAGGCCGGCCATTTGCTCAGGCTGCCTAAGCCCCAGCTCAGCTGGGATAAGCTATCTGCTCTGATTGTTTAACAATTCCTCCTCCTTGCTCCCTTCGAAACTCCCTCCAAATCCCATTTAACACCCATCTGCTTCTCCCAGCCCCCTGGCACCCCAAAAAGCACCAGGAGGAGAGGAGTTTGCTGAGTGCTGTGGGCAGAAGGCTGGCAGGGAGGGAGAAGGATGACTGGGGCTGAAGGAATGCCAACAACGACTGGGATGAGACAGGGCAGGCTGAAGTCCAGTCCCACAGCGTGAGCTGACCAGGTCCAGACCACACAGGCACTGTGGGCACGTGGGGCATCGAGAGAGGGAGACAGAATGGAGGGACAGACCATGCCAGGAGAGAGGGAAAGCCCCCACCACAGCACTGGCCTACTCACCGATCAGGGGCACCACCAGGATGAACTTCCTGCAATCCAGCAGTGTGACCAAGCTGCTGAGGTGGTCGATGAAACCATTGGTGTCTGGGACCAGGAAAACAGGTCTGATCTCCAGCTCCATCTGCCTCATTTGACTCTGGTCTTTCAGCACGGCCTGGAGGAGAAGGAAGGACACATGGTGAGGAAGGAGGATGTCAGACCCACGACCCATGGACCCTGAGAGCAGAAGATAAGCCTGGCTGACACGCACCCATCCATGTGAAGGAGACTGGGAGGAGGCTGCATCCATCCCACCTGCACACCCCAAACACAGGATTTTGTGTGGGCAGGCCCACAGTACAGCAAGATGGCAAAAGCCTCTGAGAGAACGCTCTTCTAGGAAAACAGCCTTGCCCAGGCTCTGGGAAGAACTGGGACCACCCTTGAAAATGGAGGGGTTTTGGGAACTGTCCCATTTGTGGGACTGGCAGTTGCCAGGACCATCTGCACCAGTGCCAAGAGACTGACCTTGATGGAGACCAGCAGGGAGAAAAGGGGACGGGAGGATGGAAGTTCTGGGGCTCCACAGAGAAAACAGCTCAAGGCGACAACAGCCAAAACAAACCAGTTTGGGACACACAAGTCCTGCCAACAGCATCCTAACACAGGGACCCTGAGCAGGCAGCCAGAGGTCTGCGGGGTGGGGATCCTTGGCTGAGTATCTCCCTCACTGTCCTACCACCTCCTGCACATGCCTTGCCTTTTCCGTTGCCATCCAGCTGGGAAACCAGGTGGGTTCCAGCCCTGAAAACTCACAGTGCTGTCCTTGGTTGAGCCTTTTGCACCCGCTGAAACCAAAGCTGCTCACACTCACAGGGGGAGGGTCTGCTGGGGCTCCCTGCCCACCCTCCGGGGCTGCACCTGGACCTCTGGACAAAGCCAGTTGCCAAAACGGGACCCCAGAGCTCACGTATGACTTTCGAGGCTCTCGAAGGACTCGGGCTCTTTAGTAAGTCACAGGATTAAAAAACTCAGGATGCTATTCTAGTGCTTCCTCTACTTAAAAATAGCTTCCCTGGACTCGCTGATGTTTGTTGCCTCTAATAGGAACCGGTCACCCAAGGAGCACAGCAGTGCTGCTGTGGAACACATCCACCATGCAAACCCTTCTGAGACCGGGCTCACACCCCCAGATGTGCCTTGGGGACCTGTGAGGACCACCGACCCTGTTCTGCCCAACGTTATGGGGAGCTCCCCCTGCCCACAGTGAGGATCCCAACCCTCCCTCAGTCATGCCTCGGAGGCGCCCTGGAACGACGAGCTGCACGGGCCAGCAGTGGCCATGGAAAGAAGTGGTTTTTAATTCATTTCCAAGTGTTGTCATCTGGCTTTAAATCAAGGCAGCTTGATGCTGCCACCTCCCACAAGTGTCTCCAGGCAAGGCAGCAAACAGAACCCCACCACGTGCCTCCCACCCTCCTTCTGGCAGTGCTAGTCCCGGGGACATGGCTCCCACAGACCCCGAGGGGTGACAGGCAGAGCGGGAAGCATGCCAGGTCCTGCCCACTGCATGCCAGTGGGAGGACATGCCCTCCCCATCACACAAGGGACACACCAGTGTTCCCAAACTGGTGCTCTGCACTAGCCATGTGCTGTTCCATCCCTGCTCTGCCTTCACCCAGGAAGGTGTCGGCACTCACCAGTGGCACAGGAAGAGCTACAGCCAGAGACAAGCTGAAGTCAACTCCAGCATGGTGCTGCTGCTGCCTTGCCATGAGGAGAGGACAAGGTGGGGTGTCTCCAGAGGGTTTTGGGGTGTGGGAGGGGACACTCACCCCCGGGAGGCACGAGACCCTGCTCCCCCTGCTACGGGGAGACAGAGAAGAGCCCCGTCGGCCAACGCAGAAACCCAGAGAGCGGCACGTCCCTTGTGAGGTGGCCAAAGACGTCAACGGCCCCAAAGTTGCAGGAAGAGGTGGGAGAAACCACACAGTCTCCAAAGAACTGCAACAGTCCTAAGCGAACAAGGCGGGAGGGGACCCCCGCCTGCACCCCAATGCAGCTCCTGACCCCGTGACTTGCCCCAGCCCATGCAGGTGACCTCAGGCCCGTGAGCAGGACACTCACCTGCCCCTGCGGCCGGGGCTGCGGGGGTGACGGCGGGGAGGGCAGTACCCCCGCGTGTGGCATTTGCCCCGGCGGCTCTCGCGGGCCGTACCCGGCCGATTCCTGGCAGCCGCCAGCAACGCCTGTGCCGGCCGTCACGTCCCATTCCGCTCGCCGGGCCGCCCGGTGAGAGAAGGACACAGGATGCGCCGGGAGTGAAAGAGCGAGGTCGGCGGGGAGCGTGCCAAGTCCCCGCGCACAGCTCCGGGCCGCTCGGGGAGCCAGAGGGAAACTCGCCTTTGCAGAGTTCAGAGGCCGGCAGCGAGATTTATTTTTGTTTGTGTGAGTAAAAGGCTGCAGAAGCCTCCGGCCAAGGGGCTTGGGGGAGAGAGGAGTGGCCTGTGATTCATGCGGACGCTGGCTGGCCCCACGCCAGAGATGAAAGGGAGCCCATGTGCGGGGAACTGGGGAGGCGAGTTCTGCCTTAACCCTTCTGCTGGCCCGTGGGGCACGGTCCCGTGGGGAGGAAGGGGAGCGTGGGGATGCAGATCGGAATGCCCGTGTCTGGGGCCCGGCTTCCGTGCTGCCGCTGCTGCCAGAAACAGGCTGCCAGTCCCACCGTGCCTCAGTTTCCCTGATCCGAGGATGGGGAGGTGGTGGCCTGTGTGTCCTGCTGGGAGGTGGAGTCTGGAGAGAACCCTGGCGAGCGTGGGGCAGACAGAACAGCAGAAGAACAGCCTCACCCTGGCCAAGTGCTTTTGGACTGCTGGATTTTAGCCTTGGCTTATTTGAGTTAAATGCACTGCCTGGCTCGGTGACAGGGTGACCCCATAGCGCTGGACGTGGCAGGGGACCTCTGAGGCTGGGGGCTTCCTGCTCTTCCCTTGGGCTGACAGCTCCCCCCCACCTCGCCTCCTGCACCCACACCCTGTGGCCTCAGCGCTGCTCCCACCCGCAGCCCCCTGCCCATCCTGCTGCTCCGGCCATGGGGGCTTCTCCCAGGAGCTGGGCTGGAGCCGGAGGTGGCTCCCTCGGCTGCCCCAGCTGGTGGCAGCACTGAGATCAGACACTCCTGCACACACAGTCCCAAATTCCCAGCTCATCCATCAGCTGGGATCACCTGGGGGATTCCCCGGAAGATGACGCCTGGGTGAGGGCTTCCAGGGCGTGGGCAGAGGGCAGGACCCCCAAAAGCCAGGCCACCAAGAGGAACCTCACGCAGAGAGACAGGGGTTGACCCGTGGGTCTCCACCACTAGCACAGAACAGGAGCGGGTCTCCACATGGATCCCTGGGGCTCCACACACAGACCCTAGAGCTCCTCTGCCGTAATGCCGGGATGGTGGAAAGGCCTGGAGCCGAAGCTTGGCAGAAACAAGTGTCCTGCTGCCTTTGGGACAGGTCACATGGGGTCACACTGCTCTGCCTGGACGGATGGGCCATCACCATCCTGCCACCGCCTCTCCCGCCGCGACCTGCTCTCCAACCGCGGCGAAACCCGGCGCCGCTGCCCCTTCCATCCCCTCGCGCTCCGCGGGGATCGGAGGCGGATTTTCCAGGGCCGAGAACAATGCCTCTCTAGTCTCCGCTCGAGGGCTTCCTCCTCCCAAGGCTCGTCCTCCAGCGTCTTCCTCGGGAGTAAACGTGCCCCGTGCCTGGTAGCTCACCGGGGCCGCCGCCGTGGCGGAGCCGCCGTGGGTGGGTGTGCGCCTTCCGCAGCCAGCAGGCACCCGCTCCCAGGCAGGTGCGTGTCGGCGCGTGTGCGCCCGCGGCATTGTTCCTGCGCGCCGAGGAGAGCGTGAATGGGACACGGCTATATTTAGCCACTTACTCACACTACCGCCACAAAGGAGCGGCTGCATCTTAAGGGGGCGGCCGTTCCGTGGGCTCAGAAGGGACAGGAGAGTGGCTATTTTGGGAAGACATGTCATAATTGGCCGCCCCGGTTAAGCTGCTTCTGTAATACTGAGCAAAACAATAGCAGCATCCAGAGGAAGAGCCTGTTATGTTTCAGGTGGGATGTTTTCAACCGGTCAGGAAACTCGACCGCTCCCAGCGCACAGCGGCGGCACAAAGGACAGGGGACGCTGAACAGCATGGACCAAGGGCCTGGCCAAGCAGCAGGGGTGGCTGGGAGAGCAGGGCACAACCTGGTGTGGGCTGGGGACAGCCCTGACTGAGAATGTTGCCTGCCCCGGCAGCGTTGCTGCCACCTCCTCTTGTGTACCTGCCTGCCCGGCCTCGTCTTCCAGATACCTGGGCAGCACCCAGGGATGTGCCTGGTCTTTCACCTCGTCCCGATGCATCTCTGCTGTTACCAGCTGTCACCAACTCTATCCCAGTGTGGGCATGTTGTGAGGGCAGAGGTAGGCTGGCAGTGGAGCCAGGGAGCAGCAGCCAACTCATCACTCAGGACCAGGCACAACAGGCTGCCCAGGGACACGGGGGACCTTACCCTGCTCTGGTCTGTCTTTCCCCCTCAGAGTAATGGTTTTGGGGCCCAAGGTCATGTAGGGGAACAGAGCTGAGCTCTCCTGTTCCCTCTACAGCTGGTGCTGGCCAAGGATCACCCCTGTTTGCCATGTACCCTGCCTGGACCTGTGCTCCTCAGCAGCTTGAGCCACAGTCCTGCGCACACCCAGACAACGACAGGGACTAAAGGAGATCAGTGAAGCCCAAATTCCCCTTGAGGTGTGAATGTGACCCCAGCATGGGGGCTGCAATGAGAAGCCATAGGGCTGTTCTGCAGCAGCAGTGAACCCCGAACAGTGTCGGGTGTGTGATCTCTATCAGCAGCACAGCTGGGCTGCCAGAGGCAGGGAGCAGGGCAAAGGCAGGGACAGTGCAGGAAAACCTGCTGGGGAGAAGGCAGTGACCTTACCCATGAGAAGCACAACTCTGCAGGTCCCAGGTGAGACCGTGACACCACACTCCCCTTGGGCACAGAAAGAAACCAGATGGCCAAGAGATGAAAGCTTTGCCCTGCACCCTGGGTCCCTGCACACACCATCACAGATTCTACAGGAGGCAGCCACAGCACTTGGATCTGAGTCCCCACTGCTGTGCAGGCACAGTCACACGGCCCTGCATGCGTAGCTGAGGCTCTCAAGTGTGCTCAGACAGGAGCCACATCTGCTGGACTCGGATGTAGGTGTGCTTGTCCCCAGGATAATGAAAGAGGGACTCAGAGAGCACCTGATGCTCCCTAGGTGGGCAGTGAATGAGAGGCTGTAACAGGGAAGGCAGAAGGTCCTCAAGTCCCATGAAACACAAAATCTCTTGGGAAGAGCAGAAAGGTCAAGGATCACAGGCTAAGAGGGAAAGTGGAGGGGGTGGATGCTGAGCTGGCTCCAACCTGGCCTCTGCCGGCAGCATTTTCCACCCGAGCTCCTCCGCTCCTCCAGCTGCGTGGTCAGTACCAGGGCAGGGAGAGGACTGGGGCAAGCACACATGTTCTGCTCCAGGCCATTCCCAGCCAGCTATGGACTGGATGACTTTACTGAAGCCCTAAGGACTTCTCCTCCACCCCGCGCAGTCAGACTCCAACTGCACCTCAGCTCTCAGCTGTGCAGCCCCTGAAGCTGCCCACACCCTCATTTTGACCTCGCTCTGCCTGCGAGCATCGGCCCCAGCACGGCCGGGGAGGAAGGGAGGAGCACGCCGGGGGGAGAAAGCCCCTGACAACATCAGGCAGCCCCCACTCTCCCCGCAGAATGGGCAGCGGCCATCCCGGGGGGCCCTGCTGCAGCTGCGCTGGTCGCCGGGGCCGGGATCTGCTACATGCTGCCCTCCCTGAACATGTGCAGTTCCTGTTTGCTGTGTCTGTACAAGGCAGTGGGAAGTGGGGAATTTACTTACACCTCCCGCTTAACAACCCTGGGAGGCTGGAAGGCTTCAGGCCGCTTTAATTTACAGCCCATCTCTCCAATCTCTCACTCGTTCGCTTGCTGCTTTCTTCCTCCTTGTATTAACGTGACCCAGGTACCTGCCAACAATAATGGACTCGCTTGCGGGGGCGGGCCCCTCCCTCCCGGCACAACTTCTACCTTCGCCTTGATACGAATTGCTCCAAATTCAAATGAAAAAAAAAAAAAAAAACAAAAAAAGAAAAAAGGCGAAATCTGAAAAGGTTGGGGTGGGTTTGGAAAAGCGAAGCGCAGTGGTTCTGGGCTCGGCGCCAGTAGCCGGAGGGTACACATGTGCAGGCTCTCCCAGTAGGGCCTTCAGCAGCCCTGTTTTACAACCACCTCGGCACACACTGCAGAGTTCACGCATATGGCCAGACAGATGTGTCTGGCTTACGTTCAAGGCTGGAAAATGAAGAATTATGGAAGTGAAGGGCCCTGGGCATTAGAGAGGGCGGAGGTGAGGGGGAGGGGAGCCAGGGAGAATTTTTCCTCTGCTGAGAAATCTTCATCTGGGCTGCGAGGCTGGAGGAAGAGGGGTTGCGAGCAAGGAGGCAGCCAACAGCCATGCATGTGAGATTGCTCTTAAAGCAACAGGGTGCATTGCCAGGCATCTGCTCCCAGTCCAACCAGTTTACTTCACCAGCTCCCACTGGGAAACATGCTCAGATCAGGCCAGGGCCAGGCCGGGATCACCTGTATCCCGTTTGTTTGTCCCCATAACGATGGCAACGTTCTGGCTGCAGCAGCCGTTCGCAGACTATTTTTCCGCCGCTGGCTCCTGCATGAACTCTGCCGTTCTCGTCCCACCCTCTCCCCGTCTGCCTGTGCCCCGCTACACAGGAAAGCTGATTTCTCACTGAACCTTGGAGCCTCTGCCCTGGGTGGGGGGACAGCTCACTGCCTGGCACACACAGCACTACAGCTCTGCCAGGGCTCCCGGGTGTGTTGGCAGCTCTGTAGGGAAGCTGTGTCTGGCTTCAAGAGGGTCCCAGGAGTCTCCAAAACATTCCCTTCAGGGCCTGAAAGAGCAGATCTTACCCAGGGTGGGGACAGCAATTGCAATTTGACCCTTCCAGAGGGCCAAAGCTGATCTTGCTGCTGGGTTTCACAGAGACAGCACAGGGCACCTACACTCAGGGAGGTCAAGGTGCTAGGGGACATTCCCAAGAGGCTGCTGAAACACGGCAGGATAATGGCCGTGCACCATCGGCACAGCGCGGTGGGATCAGCCCATCCTACCTGAATCTTGTCTTGACGGCGCTGCTGCTCAGCAACTTTCCTGGCTAGGGCTTGCTTTTTGGCTCTGAGCTCCTTGATGTCCATCTCTCCTCCACTGCCTTCAGTCTCCGAATCATCTTCAAATGCCTCGATCCTCACGTCATCCTCCTTCTTCCAGAAAATGCAGAAAGAGACAAAAACAGGAGAGAAGTCATTGTAAGGGATGCTGGTGGCACAGATCATTCTTGTTCTGCTCTCCTTCTTCCAGCAGACAAATCCCTGTCAGGCATGGTCCATCACCCCTTGCTGATGGGTGACTGACTATTTCTAAACATCCAAAAGAAGCCAGTTAATAGTAAACATCCAGGAAATGACAAGGTGAGACAGGAGGTAACGGGGCAGGAAAGGCAGCGACCAGGCAGGGCAGGAGCAGCCCAGCTTTAACACTTTGTTCTAAAATCACACCCTCTTCCTCACCTTGGAAAACTCTTCCCACAGCCTTGGGTGAGTCACTGATGTTTTACAGCCTTCAATTCTGTGAAACCATGGTATTTCCCTGTCTCTCTGCTTTGCCTGGCTGTTTAGATGACACATCCCTTGGAGCAAATGCTGCTGTAGGAGGCTGATACGAGGCTGCTCTAACCCTGCTGCCTCATCCCAGACTGGGAATACAGGGTGGTCATCTTGACAGGAAACTCAAATCCATGAGCCCAGGAGAGGAAAAAGCCTCGTGCCGTTCTCTGTTTTCATCTCTGAACAGGTCAGAGAGATTCCTGCACCCACCACAAAACTTCTGAGCTGGAACAGATATTTCAGAAGGAGACACTGAATCTTGACTTTAAGTTCAATATGAACTCAAGGTTCTCCAACCTCCTGCCCACATAAGCACTTCCAGACCATGTTGCTTCTTTTCCCTCTCCTAGAGACCCTTCCCCATCAGGAGTTCTGCAGGCCCTTCCCAGGATGCCCACACAGCCTAAACTGAGGACCCCAGAAGGAGTCATGCTGTTCCCTCTCCAAGTCAAGGCCACACTGGCCTTTCCCCGTGTGCCCAAATCTCTGGGACACAGGTGGTGGCTGGTGTCTAACTGGACATCAGTCACAACCAAGTTCTGCTGTAGCTTTGTTGCTCTCCCCAGTGACTTCAGGGGAGCCCACAAGTCCCTGTTCCTCAACATGTGTCCCACATGTTCTGCCCAGGAGCCCAACTCAGCCACTCCTGCTGACAGCCCCCTTGTCTCGCCCAGGCCCCCTTGCTGCCCACTGCAGTGACCACAGTCCTTCCCAAGCCCTGCCACTGCCCATCTCCCCTTCCCTGCACAAAAGCCAATGGTTGTGATGAGGCTGGGAAGAGTTTCCCAAGGGACACCTGGGCAGAAAGACCTGCTCTGAATCCCTAGAGGGCTGCAGGGAGGGAATAGATCCTGCACAGAGGGATAAGAGCATGACTATACTCCCTGCCCTGTGCAGGCTGCCATGACATGTGGCAGCAGGAGGGACCTGTGGTCTTAATTTAGAACAACCCCAGCATTGCACAGTCGCGCATTCAACCATTTCACCAGGACCGCACACCCGCCCGGCCACAGAACCACCTACTCTTCTCTCCCTGTGACTTTTTAGGCATGGGAAGGAGGAAGATGGAGCCCTCAGGCTCAACTTCCCTCTGCTGGGACAGCCTGGACCACGGGGGATGGGGGGATGCTGCTAGAGGGGGAGTGTCGTGGAAGGGCCTCAGGGAAAAGTGTCTGCAGATCTGCTGCGGTGGGTCGGGACGCGCTTGCCCAGGGTGGTGGTGGTGGTCACGCTGGAGAGCTGGAAGCTCCCTTGAGATCAGAGCCAAAGGAGGAAGCTCCAGGGTTGCACAATGAGCTCAGGGAGAGGTTCCCACAGCTGAGCAGAGCCTGTGGGGACAGAGCAGGAGGGAGCTACCCTCCTACTGTGCTTGTTCATCTCAGGAATTGGAGGGACTGACCTGGGAACAGGACCATCCCTGTCATGACAGTGGGTAGAACATGAAGATCCTCCCATATCCCATAAGCAGCTTGAAAACCTCCAGCACCTTCTCCAGAGGAGGACAAAGGTCCAGGTCTCACACCTTTACAGAGACATCTCTTGCTGCCTGGGGTTTTTGATCTGAGCCTCAGTGCAAAAAAACAAATCACCGAAAATCTGTCCCCTGCTCAGCTGGAGCTGGATGCTGGGACAAAGAGGGTGCTAAGCACAATCTTGCTCTGGGCTCCTCCAGCTGTCAGCTCCCTGGGGCACACAGAGCCATGGGACATAGACAAGGTGCTGTCCCTGTATGGGGTGATACCCCTCTGGCTCTGAGCGCCTGGTCTCGGCACAGGGAGGGGAGCCAGAGTGCGCCTGGGCAGCGCCGGGCCACCCAGCTTCCCGTTCCCAACGCCTCTGCCCCTCTCTCCTGTTTCCCTGGCCTTTCCAACTGCAAGATTAAACAGAAGAAAAGAGTCAACCTGCAGAGCGGCTGGCAGGGCCCTTAAACACACACACGGAGCCTGGAGTGAAGCAAGGCCTACAGGAACAAGCAAGGGCAGAAAAACAAGAGCTGAATTCCTTAATCACATCAGGATGTGAGAGGCAGGGGAGGGACGGGGCGCCAATGTCAGCTCTTCCTGTACGTGTGCTGGAGGCTGGAGCTCAGGCCTCCGCTGCAACGAGCTCCACGGCTATAAACTTGATCCTGAAGCTGAACCCTGACACCCCCTCGCCCACCTCCTCTCCCGGGGCCGCGGTGCTGCACGTTATTAAAGCTCCCCCCCCGCTCTGGGCATGAAAAAGCAGCATCTGGAACTCATAGCAGAGTGCTAGATAGAGGCAGGCGGGCTGCACTGGCAGGAAAGGGCACGAGTGAAGCACACTCGGGAGACAAGGGCTGTGCACCATTTGCCCCCCACGCCTCCCCCCATAAAATGCACACACAGCTACGCCAGCTATAAATAGCGGGAGCTGCAGGGCAGGCAGAGGCTGGGCCCCACAGGGGTGATTCTTCCTTCACCGAGGCGCGCTCTTCCCGCACGGTACCTGATCTTCCAGTTGTTTTCCCTCTTGGCTTCCCATTTCCTTTCCCATGGCGTCTGGGACGGGTGCCACTGACACATATTTTCCACCCTTGAATGCCAGCAAAGGCTCTTCTTGTCCACAAAGGGCTTCCAGGAAATACTTCAGAACTGTGACCCTCTTGCAGTCGGCTGCAATAACCTACGGGGTGAGGACGAGGGGGTTGGGGAGAGGGAAAGGAAAACAAAGTCAGTGCAAAGGGGAGCAGATGAGTAACGACCAGGGGGAAATGTTCAGCGACAGAAGGCCCAGCGGGATGGAGGCAGCACCGCAGGGATGTGCGGGGTGCCCCTCTTCTAAACAGGGATAGAAGGGGTTTGCTTTGCCTCGCAGCCCACTGTCCCCAGGGAAAAGGAGGCAGGCAAAGTGAGGACACCCAGCACCAATCCGTATTCTCTCCTGTATCCTCTGTGTGCCCCAGGGCTGCAGGATTGCCAGGGGACAGCCAGCCCCCTGCCCAGCTCCAAATGGGGGAAGAACTGCTGAACCATGAGAGATCAATGATGTGGCTTGTCCCTACTTTTCATTTTGGCTCCATCACCAGATTCCCCCCCAAAAAGCTGGGGAGGGATGCAGGTGTGAGAGCGGGTGGGTGAGGCATTTGAGAAAAGCTCCTTGCCTCCAGCCCGACCCCATCCCATGGGCCCATCTCACAGGACCCACTGGGGAGCCCCGTCAGGGGGGCTGGGATGGATCTGGCCAGAAGGAAACTCAATAGCTGGGGTAATTATCCAATTTATGAGGCTCTCAAATGGAGTTTCCAGAGCATGGGAGCCTGGTGCCTCCACAGCCCTATCCCGCGCGGCACAGCCTCTGCCGGCACCTCCGTCAGGGCTGGCCTCGGCTCAGCCCTTGTCCCCTTGCAGCAGGGCTCTGCACCTGCACAGCTCTCCCCTGGTGCTTCCTGCTGACCCGTGTCACCTCCAGGAACTGCAGATTTATAGGGAGAAAGTCAGCAAACGGGACTAAAAGTGCTGCACGCTACGGACACAAAGCCCACATTGACACCCAAGCTTCTCCTGTCCCCCACAAACCACCCTGGTTTTGCTCTGCTCGTACAGAGCCTCACAGACCCCCATCCCAAAAGGGTCCCCGCAGGCTCCCACGACCGGGATTCTGAAGCTGGGGAGAGGGTCAGACCCCACACAGGTGACTCAACGAGGTGCCTCACAGCCAGGGACATGCACGGTGCGGTGCCAACGCCGCACGCCCCGGTGTCACCGCACATTGGAGGGGCTGTGCCACAGCGAGCAAGGGCTGGCAGAGGCATTGTCCCCGCTGCACCAGGCTGCTGTGAGAGGAAACTTCTGCTCTTCCACAGAGCTGCCAGTTTCCTCTCTGCGGGCTAATTTTAACCACCGTGTCGCTGTAGTGCGTGTCAAAAACCTGACCCTCCCCTGACCTCCAACCTCCCACCCCTCAGCTACTGCCAGAGCAAGGCACCTTTGTGGACCTGCAGCTGGGGTTGCCTACATTTGAAAGTGCTCCCCTAGGATCCCATGTCCCCCCTGTACCTGACACAGACAGGTACAGGGGGAAGAGAATCCCCTTCTTCCCTGTGGAGGCAGTTGCTGCTGCAGAGAGGTGGTACGAGCAGGCTGACCACAAGAGTTAATATTTTTGGGGAGCAAAGGACCCGTAACCATTGATTCTGCTCCTAAAAAATGTATCCTGTGGGATCCAGGTGAGCACCAAGTGACACTGGCCCAGCAGCCCCAGAAGCAGTTTGGGCTGCTGGGGACCATCTGTCCCAGGACAGCTCTTTGCTTCTTTTGACATCCAGCCAGGAGCAATCCCTGCAAGTGTCACCACAGGAACATTCCCATCCTCCTGGCTCTGCTTCAGGAACGATTGTGTGCAGAGGAAAGTCAGAAGGAAAGAGAACAAGAGCAAAATGGGAATGCCTGTCATGGGAAGCAACATGAGAGCTCTGGGCTGCAGCAGCCCCGAGGGAAGTGGTGGAAACCTCACCACCAGTTTCAGCCCCAGTCGATGGGTTAATGCCATGGAGACCCAGCCTGACTCACATGGGGTGACTTCAGCCCAGGGATTTTCCAGTCAGTTCCCTTGTGCCCAGGCTGCTGGGTGAGCAGAGTGCCCACCACCACCAGCCAGGTGCTGTGGGGTGCCAGGATGTAGCCAACAGAAGCAGCACCGGGGAAAGGGATGCAGGAACTGCCTGTCGAGGTGGGGAAGAGATAGGCACCCCATCCCAACACCATTCCTGAGGGATTTCTCAGGACACCTCTAGAAATAAAAGCCATTGCATCTAGTGTAGGACTGATGAGGTTTTCAGGAAGGGCTGGGTGCTGACACAGCTGCAGCACAGCCATCACTGCACAGCAAAGGCTTAAATCTGAGCCTCCTGGATTGGGAACGATCAGGCATAGTGCAGAAGAGCTCCCTTCATCCATGGCTGGGGCTTGGGACAAGGGCAGGTGGGATCACTCCTTCCTCCCCCGAAGAAGAAACCAGTAGGAAACACCAGATTTCCTGCCAAGCCAGCACAGCACATGCTTAAATCCAGCTCATCTGCTGGGGAGAACAGAGCCCAAACGAAGGCCCATGACATAATGCCACAGCAACTCGTCTCATGAACACATTTTTCCAGCCCACATGAATGAAAAACAGGGAAGGAGCAAATGCTCTGCACATCCCTGTCACGTGCAGCCCAGCTTGAGGAGCAGCCTGGGGCTGCCGGCAGCCAGGCTGGCCCCACCGCGGGGCAGCCCAGCCTCGGCAGTGCTGGGAAAGAAGTGACCTGTGACTGGCACCCAGGTCTCTCTCGAACGGCAGAGCAGGACCTTGCGTGTCTCAGAGCAACCCGCTTTTGTCAGAAACTTCCTGTTTCGGAGTGGAAACCCGAGTGCCCGTGGCAGCACCAGGATAACCGGGGCAGTGGGGATGGCTGTGAAGGCACTCGCCGGCTCACGTGGAGATTCCAGCAGAGCGTGGTAAGGACACCAGGAGCTGCGCCCACCCTTCCCGAGGGAGCGGGAGAACAAAATGACACGGTGTCGATGCGTTTGGTGATGTGGCAGCAGACACCCCAGCCCCAGCGGGGAATACAGCCCTTCCCCCTCCGACCGTGCAGCGCAACAGCAGGAACCGAAAGCCTGGCTTCAAGTCATCGCTGGGTATGAAAATAGGCCTGACACGCACACAGACGCTCTCAAAGGAAAACCGAAACCGAGAATTGCTGAAGTGGTCTGGTGCCCCCGCCCGTGACCCGGGCTCAGTTCCCCAGAGGCATCGCAGAGCCCCTCGCCGCCACGGTGCCTCTCGGGGACACGTGGCTGGGGACCAGGCGTGGGACCGCGGTGGCCTTGGCTGCAGCAGCCCCGATTACCAGCCTGATCTCACCAGGGCTGGAGGGGCGAGGTTTCCAATCTCCTTTTCCATCAGACAGGCTCACCACCAGCTCCAGCACCAGCCACCCACTGGGGGCTGGTGGCTGCTCGGCCACACTGACGAGGCTCATTAGCCAACTGCTAATTCATGGGTCACATATTAACATACTGATCATTGAGTAAGACACAGCAGGACACACATTAACACACACTAACTGCCTGTAGAGACCCACTGGGCTGCACATTAACTGTACCAGCTGTTGGGTTTTCAAAGCCACTCTGCAGTGCCAGTGTCACCTCCTGCCAGCGGTGAGCCGGGGTTCCCCGGTCTAATGAGGGATCCCCAGATCTAATGAAGCTGATTCCCTCTATGGTCTTGGCTGTATTTCCCCCTGCAGATAAAACAGGCAGAAGGGAAAAGCTCCCCTCAGTGCTGTGGAGGGCAGAGAACTCCTGCACCTGGCCCGAAGGAGATGCAGCCCCGACATCACCACGTGTCCTCCAGGAGATTTAAGGGGAGGGAAGGGCCTCGCTCGGAGAGCTGTGAGCGCTGTGCCCGAGGGGACACCTGCACCTGGTGCTGGCAGGGTGACACCACCAGAAACCAGTCACGCGGTCTTGCTTTGGGACAGAGACGTGCCTGGAGTCGGGGGGGCCGCGGCTCTGCCCCCACCCCGGCCCCGCTGCTCCGCACACGGCTCTCCCGCAGCTCAGCAAATCGCTGTCACACCCTCCGCCGCCTTCAATCAACTTTTACAACTTGTTAATTTTACGCAGCGTCCTAAAGAGCAAATAACTGGGAGGCAGGAATGCAGACTCCTTCAGCTGGTCCAAAGAGCCTGCGGCAGCCAAGCCAGCTGGCCAGGGGAGCCCTGCTCAGCCGCGGGGACCTGCCACATCCCGCGGGGGAACTTGGTCCGGAGGGGGCTGCCCCAAGCCCACGGCAGCCTCTGGCACTGCCACGCTGCTGCCAGCGGTGTGTGGAGGGACCCTGGCAACTCCTCCCTCAACAAAACCTTAGACTCCACAAGGAAGCAGGAGGCAGCGGCTTTGGAGAAGGGATTGCTTGGAGGACAGGCTACCATTGCCGGCTCTGCATTCCTATGTGCGAGGGGGAGACACCAGTACATCCCGACAGCTGGATTCAAAAGGGGAAAAGGACATGAGAAGTTTGAGTCATAGCATGGAGAGATCCCATCCCAGATTCGGAGAAGGGAACGGGATAGGACTGGGACTCAGAGCCAAGCTCCAGCACGATCCAGCGTGGGGATAACACTGTTTTTGCCACATCAGTTTAAATATGGCTCAGCTGAAGTAGCTGAACGATGCTGAAACCAAGTGAGCCCCAAATAATCTAAACCATGCAGTGACTACATGGCCCAGCTGAAATGTTTGCACTGACCCTGCTAAAACATCCAGGCAAGGCAGGCCATGGCTCAAAGCCTCCCTGTGCCCTGTGCTGCCTCCTCCCATCCCTGGGGATCCAGCTTGGAGGAGGAGCACAGAGGAAAGAGCCTGGTTTGGTCTCATCCCTTCTGGGTTTTCATCTCGCAGGCTTGTACAGAAGCTGGGCTGGGTTTAACCCAGGACTCATCACAGCCCAACTTCTCTGGGCTCGTTCCCCAGCCAGGGTGTGACCCAAGGACCTCCTTGCTCTGCCCAGCCCCAAACACAGATTGAAGAGGTTTGGTCACCTGGGTAGGGAGGACCGAGGTTGGGCAGCAGCGCTCGCAGCTGGATGCAACCCTGGTTTCGGCAGCTGAGAGATGCCTGCAGCCACAGGTCTCTCAGAGAAGCTTCTAATTTTGACTAATCCCACAACCAGGTTCGGTGGATGCGGCTCCCACACGGCTGCAACTCTGTGTGTGACCCGAGAGAGCAACTGTGGCTGCAACAGGGCCCAAACCAAGGCTCCAATGGATCTCGCTGCTGTCCTGGCTCTGCAGGACCCTGTGCTGGCATGGGCAGTGCCTGGCACCAACCAGAGAGCACATCTGGGGAAAGGATCCACCATATCCATGGCTGAAGCTCCACCACAGCAGAGATGAGCATGAGAAAACACCCATGGGAAGACAGGTGAGCTCAGAAGGACCACTCCAGTTGCTCCTCCCCATGGTCTCTGCTGGAAGACCATTCTCTCTGCAAAGCCGGGGCTGCCCAGACAGAAAGTGTGGCCGTGTCTTACCCAAATCTCTCTCCCAGCACTCTGAGCCTTTCAGAGGCACAGCTCCAGCCTCTGCACTGGGGCACATGGTCTCAGACGAGTCATCGGAGCAGATGTGCTTTTTGGCCTGGCAAACCCTCTGTCTTTCCAACCTTGGCCACACAGCTCAGCCACAACTGGCCTTTAAAGCTGGAAAGCAGCATGGAAAGGGAGACAACTACCCACCAGAACCAGGGTTTGCTGGGCTAAGACCAGCCTTGCTTATCCAGTGCAGTGATGCAGAGAAGACACGTGGGTGGTATAAAGGTGCCAGTTCTCTTTCCCTGACTGGCACCCATGGGCTGTGGGGCAGGAATACAGACTAAATGTTTACTGATCTAGGTCAACACACTTGAAACTTTGTATGGAAACCCTACACTGTCACAGGTCCCAGCCTATGTCCCTGAAATCCTTTGTGCTGTGGCACAGCCTGGCACTGCCCAAGAGAACATCTCACAGTTGCTCTCAAGTCTTCCCTTGCTTGGTGATGGCTCATCATGGGGTTGAGGAAAGCTGTTTTTCTGCCCCAAAATACATCTGAGGGAGCAGCAGGAATCTTTCATGACTTTGGTGGAAGAGTCAACACTAAAGCCACCAGAAGCAGATGCTCTGGATGGAAAACCATCTTCTCGATCCCTCTTGAGTTCCTGAGCCCAGCATGGCCTAGGGGGTTGATACAGCCCAGCCAGGACCAACTGCTTCCCTGGGGTACACAGCCCAGAGGGGAAAGTTCCTGATGGATCGCAAACCAAGCTTTTGGCTTTCACTGACGCTTGGAAAGAATTGCCCTAATGTTTTATTCACCTGTTAAATGTGCTAAAGAACCTCTTTGTCAGATCCAGGGAGCAGCAGCATTTGCAGCAGGGAGCAGTTGGCTCCAGGCTTCATCTGACAGCTTGTACGCAGGAGATGGGTCATCAACTTAATTTTATTCTCACCAGCCCATTCCCACTGGGCAGCAGCAAAACAAGAGGAAAGCATGACTTTAGCCTGGATGAAAAGTCCCAGAGAAGATGATGGGGTACAGGAGATGTCCACTGAGTGATGGAGATGCTTCATGTGGTTTGTGAGCGCGGCTCCTGCCTGGTTCTCCTTGTGTAACTGCCTCCAGTAAGACACTGAAGCAATTTCTGCAGGCATTTTCACTGGAGAAAGCATTTGCTTCCACCCCCCATGGCCACATGTCCCAGTGCTGATCCCCACAGCAGTGATATATCCAGGGCATTTCTGCTATCCAAGATGAAGCCTTGAGCACAGGACCACACATTTCAATTGTCTGTTGGGTGAACGAGGGGCTAAAAAATCACAGCTTTGAAAGAGGTTGTGAAAGAGGCAGATGACTCCCAGAGAAAGAGTGAATCACAGGGACTGACCACCTTGATGCCCTCCTCTCTCCCATCCCAGCTCCCAGCACATCCCCAATCTTCTCAGGGGAAACAAAGAGAAAAAAAATTAAGCCATAGAGTAAAGCCAAGACAAGTTCAGAGGAGTCTTCTCTGCTCCTCCCTTGCAGATCCTACCGGAACCCCAAAATCCTGCCCCAAGCCCATGGTCCCAGGCTGGGGAAGGAGGAAGGTCAGATCTGTATCCTCAGCAAAGGCAACATGGCACCACCGACAGCTTTCACAGGGCATGGGCTGTTCTCCCCGCTGCAGGAGTCTCCAGGCTTTTCCTTTTCAGGGACTGGGGGAATTTATTTCCTCTGCCATTTCGGAGGATGCCTGCCTTGCCAGAGATTGTTTTGCAGAGTTCAGACAGATAAGAAAGTGGTTAGCAGGCTCTTCGGTGGAGGAAGGGAGGATTGCTTAGTAAGGGAAAGGGGACTGCTCTGCTCTCAGCAACCACACGCTGCCCTTCCTCTGAGGCCACCGCTCTGGGGGACGCTGGCGCTGGGGACAGGGAAGGCCATCCCCACACCTCTCCACCCCTGAGTGTTTTTCGGGTACATCTGCTCGTGGGGCCACACTGGTGACCAGAGACGCTGCTCCTGTGCCAGGACTGGGATCTGTCTCTCCTGGAATTCGGGAAATGCGGCTGATGAATGTTCAATCTGACATCTCGACTGCGAGTCTCCGTGCGCTCTTGCAACAGCGAGAGCCCTTTCTGCAGGGTACGTGGAAAAAAGAAGGGCAGGAGCCAAGTCCAGGCTGCCCACACTTGTGGGGACAGTGCTGTGTTATCTCGCACTCTCCCCTTTCCAGAATGTGCCTCCCAGAATGACTGGCAGCAGGAGGGACCTGGCCTTGCTGTGGGGCTCACATGGAGGAAGTCTGAAGAGGCACAGTTCCTGCTCAGCGTGTCCATCTCCAGAGCGCCAGCAGTGCTCTGTGGAGGTTCAGCTCAGGCCCTCCAGACCCTACACCCACCCCACATCGAGGTGTTGTGCCCTGTAGCAGGGCAGAGCACGCCCTCACCGACAGCTCTCATTGACAGCACAAGCTCTTTCCCAAGGATTCCCCATGGAGACAACTAGAAACTGCCTCATGATTTGACCCACAGAGTAACTTGGTGATTCCTGTCCCGCAGGACAAGGCGCCAGTGTCTGGAGCAGCAGAGTGCTAAGATGATGGGAGGTTGGGGGCTGGAAGGAAAGGCATGACAACACAGGAAGGGGGGAGCAGGGATGAGAATCTACAATACAAAAACAACAAAAAAAGGTTCAAACCAGAGCTCACCCTGACAGCCTCCACCTGCCCTGGCCGCACCACTCACCTCTCACCCTTCCAGTGTCATCTCTGCTTCAGGCAGAGAGGAAACCACAGTGAGAGCCTGTAACACCCATGGCATGGTGGGCTTCCACCCCAGGAGGTGTTAACGGGCCGCCCATCCCTCACAAACCTGACTCCTGACCTCAGCAGCGTGAGGGAGGAGAGGTAAGAGCTGGAATATTCTGCCTGGTACTGGCAGAGCCTTTTGGGAAGCCATTTCTGTGAGTTTACTCAGCTTATACGTTCTCCATGCAGTTCCTGGCCGCCTTCCATTGCAGATGAGAGTTTTATGTCGAATTTTAAGTTTGACCACAAATATTTAAACTTCCTTGGACCACAAATGCTGTATCTTCTTTGTGGTTTAGTTGGCACCAAATGAGTATTTACAGATCCCTATATGTCTGTCTGTCATTTAAATATCTCACGGAGGTGCCAAAGGCTTCAGAAGTGGGGGGGGCTCCTCTGGCAGACCCCTGATTCCCCCTCTCTGCCCTTCATTACTAGGCAGAGGCAAAGGAGAGGCGCAGGCGCTGGCCAAGCCCTTGCAGAGGGCACAGCTGCTCTGGGCTGAGCGTTTCATACTTGCACTCTATTAAGTCTGCTTTCCAGAGAATGTCATCTGAGATCCCACTGTAGCTTCCACAGCTCTTTGCCCTGGTGGATACTTGAACTGGGATGAAAGTCTTTGGAATTTTCTCCTCTTCTTTTAGGAAACCAAGTCTACAGGAGACTGTTTTAATGAGAACCGCTAAAACCTCCTAAAGCAGCACAGCTCGCACCTGGCCACAGCTCGCAGCCTCCCCACAGGGGTTTTCACTTCCTCAAACACCAGCAATTCTCAGTGGGTGACAATCCTGACCTGCTGAACTGGGATCCCGCTCTAGGGAAACTGGTTGGAGTGGTGAGTGGCAGAAGGGCACTGAATTGAGGGAGGGCTGTTCGTCCAGGAAAACACAAACAAACAGACACTGTAAAGGATCCCTTCTAAGCACCCCATGCCAAGGGAATTTGGTGTTGCTGTTACATGGAGCTGGATGAGGAGTGAAGAGCTGAGGGTCCCTGAGCTGACACCCAGCTGGGTGGGTGAGTTACGGGAAGCAGCAGCCCAAAATCTGAGTTAATGTGCACACACCGGCTTGAATCAAGTTGCGTGTTTTTCATTTCCCTCAGACTTTTTACTCTAGGACACAAACTGGATGCTTGTCCCACCAATTGTAGGGGAACTTTCGAACATGGAGGGGTGTGGTAGATGCTGCTCCTGCAGCACTGCTTTTACCACCCCAGGGACCCACGCCACTGGCTGGACATGGCAGCACTCGGGGAGCTCTCCCTAAAGTCCCACCATCCCTTGGGAGACACAAAGCAACTGCGTGCCCAGGGCAGAAGCTCCAGCAACAGCTGCCCACATCAGAGGAAACAGATACCTGAGTCAGAGCCATGCGATGAGAAACCTCCACTCCACAAACCAGAAGCCAGACTGAGCAACGTCAGCGCCGAGCTGCCCCACTGCTGCTTGCACGCCTCTGGGAAGCTCAGGGCACTCCAGCTCTCCTCAGCTTTGGAAGTGGGAAGAGAAACAGCTTTGCTTTGAACTAACAAGCATGCAAAGCCCTCGTGAAAGGGCAGCTCGCAGGGCCGGGGCTGCTGCGTGCAGGGAGGAGCTCCTCCGACTGTTGGCTGCTCCGCTGGGGCCAATGCTAAATTCCCTTGAAAACAGAGGGTGGGGATACAGCAGGCAATGTAATAACACCAGAAAAATGCCACCACAGCTCTCTGTCGGCTGCGACACCACAGCCCTAGAGATATTGGCAATACTGGCATTTCCCCCCGCCGCAAGAACCACACTGGCAGCGCGCTCCCGGCGGCTCGGGGCAGGGCGGGAAGCAGCTCACAACACTTCCAGCAGCTACTTCAGGGAGGGACAAATGCTGTATTTTGCTTTACAGTGAAATGCTGCCACTTAGGGGACTCCCGATGACGTTCTTGTGCCTGAGAGCCCATGTCCTCTTCCAGGAGGGGCTGCTCCAAGCAGGACACGCTCCGTTAGCCTACCAGAGAGGTAACTTTCTGCCCTGGACGTGAGCTCCGGCCCACGCAGATCCTGCTCTGCTCGAAGGAAACAGCGAGCACAGCTCTGCTACTTATACCCAATACTCAGCTCTATTGGCAAATGATTAATGGCCCGAGTCTTGAAGTTACTCGCTTCCAGCTGGGCCAAGAGCTGCAAACACACCTAGGGAAGGGAAGGGAAGGGAAGGGAAGGAGGAATTGGAACAGCGGTTTGTCGGGGAAAGGAAAATTATTCGCTGCGTCTTTGTTTTCGGGAGAGCTCCTCCTCCTGGGAGCGGGATGCTGAGCACAGAGCAGGGCCCCTGCCCTGAAACGGAGGAGCTGAACCAGAACAATAGGGTGGGGACTCTGGATGGGCCCCGACAAGTGGGGTGGGCTGGAGCAGGGGCACCGATCCATCCTTTTGACTTCATTCACACTTACAGCTGCATTAGAGACATTTCCTGAAAGCACAGTAGGAAGAGAGGGGTATTCGCTCACTCCACCCTCCATCTAACACTGTCCTCGCGATCCAGCCGTGCACCGAGAGCCAATTTTGGCCTCTGGCAGAGCCGCAGGCCAGACATTACAAGCGCTGGTGTGAGCAGCACAGGTCCCCACCCGATGAGCAGCGCACAGACTTGGAGCACACAGGGGTGCAGCAGCCAGCAAAAA
>VXAY01001425.1:92088-132884 GCA_013399855.1 Oxyruncus cristatus | reverse complement strand
AAAAAAAAAAAAAAAAACCAGACGCCCTCTTCCAGATCTGGAGTTACTCAGCCTGACTCACACCAAGGCTCTCCCGGCTCCGCCGGCAGCGCCTGCGCGTACCTGGAGTGGGGTGTGCAGGCTGTGCTGGTGATACCCACAGTGATGCACACCTGGAGCTGCAGCACTTCCCTGAGTGCTGCAACACCAGCTTGCTGCAGCCAACCTAATTATTTTCAGATTCAAACTTCAACCATTTTTGGTGAATCCCCGAAAGAAAAAAAAAAAAAAAAAAAGGCCAAACAAATAAATGAAGACTATAATTTTTTTTTTTTTTTTTAAATGGGAAAAGTATTTCTTTCATTCTCCCATAATACGAATCCAGCAAACATGAAAAACATGAACCCAAACCAAAGCTCAGACATCACATCTGGGGAGAGACCAAGCATGGAAAATTTTAATCCAAAGGTTAATGTTTGGGAAGCTCCGAGTGTGTGAAATGAGGGGTTAGATGGGTGCTGCTCCACGGCTTGAACAGTTGTTGCCGCCAAGTGGCGGCTTTCAAACGGTGCCTGCCTGCCCCAGCCCAGGCACTCGGGGTCAGGAGCTAAAATAGAAAACAACTGAAATCACTGGAAGCAAACAAACACTCAGATCAGATGCTGGAAAAGCTAAACGAGGAAGGAGCCAGCAGCACGAAACAACTCGAGCCCTGTGACTGGAAACGGCCTCCTGACTCGCCCTGGGTGAATTACACCAAACCACATGGTGGTGGTGGCCCTCACCACCCTCTCCTGCTCCTCTGAGCTTTCCTGTGCCATCTCTGCAGCTCCAAGATCACTTGACAGCCCTGTGACCCTCCTGTCCCAGCTGTCACCTCCATCTCCTTTGCTCACTGCTCTGCAGGGTCACACCCCACTTGTTATCACACCTCTGGGCTTTCTCCACCCCACACCTTTCTCACCAGAACCACCATTTCCTGCCCAAAGACAGAGCACCCAACTCTTCACCTTCACCCCAGCTCTTCCCCTTCCCCCCAGCCTGTCTCCTTTTCCCCAGCCCCAGTCAATGCACCTCCCTGTACCTGCCCAGAGCAGCATCTCTGCTGCTCTCCTGCTCGCTCCAGCCTTGCACCCCAACCTGCTGGGCTCCTGCACCCCAACTCCCGCTGCAGATCTGCCCTCTGAGCGTCTCATACCCCCGCTTCCACCACATCCTGCCTCCAAAATGCCTTTGTCTTCATCTTCTGCATTAGATTATGCCCTTTCCAGGCTGCTCCTTCCAGGCACTAGAAACCTCTCATCCCCAAAGCTCCAACAGAATAGCATCCTAATTGCCTTTGTTAGGGATGGGGCCATGCCTGTAAAATTGCCACGGCTGCTGCGGGGCCGTGTCGGCACTAACAATAGCTTAAAAGCTCCAGGAGTTCAGCGTCGAGTCCTCCCACACTAAACTAAACACAAAGAGAAGGGACCATATGTCTGCAAAGGCGGCCGTGTCAGGTGGGTCGGAGCCCGGCTCCCCGGGCTCCCCGGGGGTGGGAAGGGAAGGGAAGGGAAGGCACGGCCCCGGCAGGCGTGAGAGCATCCGGCAGAGCCATGCTGCATCCAGAGGGATGCCGGACGGGATGCTTCCTGGGATCATCCAGGGCAGAGCTGCTCCCCAAGGCAGCACACACGGGCTTCAGGGAGCTGCAGCATCCCTGCCCATGGGCACTTGCCAGGCTGCTTCTCTCCAGAGTGCCAAGCCCAACAGCTCCTTCCCATGTTTCCAGAAGCCACGGGAAGGTTTGATTTTCATCACTTCACTGGGGGATGCAACAGAAAACAACTGCGACCTGCTGCGAAGGGAGGGGGAGGGTGACATCGCCCAAAGAGTTTGGGTGTCATACACTGCTCCCCCCATAGTGGTGGTGCTGACCAGAGAAGTGCAAAGAGGAGACTTTGGGGGGATGATGGGGTTCAGCTCCAAAGATACTGATTTTGACTGGGCACAGGCTGCTCGAGGTGTCAGACACAACCAGGCTGCTGAGGGCACACAGACACGGGTCAGAGAAGGGGAGAGGGACAACTGTCACGTGTAAGCAGAGAATTTCTGCAAAAAGATGGGAAAAACATAAAATAGTGCACAAAAATGAAAATGGTCCTTTAACAAACCATTGACTAAGCAGCTCCAGACCAGTTTTAGGTGTATAGTGTCTTGCTTGGCTGAGTACAAAATTCAGGCTTCCTTCCTTCCTGACCACGCTCCTCTCTCTGCAGGTAAAAACCTAAATCTGCTGACAACTAACTGCAGAAGTGTGGAGGCAAAAATTAAAAGAAGAAAACAGAAGTGATGTTGAGGGGAACACCGGGAATCTCTGTAGACACCAAATGTTTCTCTAAGCTTAGCCCAGAAAAAGGGGCTCTAAAAGCACATGTCTGGGCAGGGGAAGGGCCGACGGGAAGGGCGATGGAGGAGCTGAAGGGAAATCGTGGCAGGGCTCACCTGCAAAGGCAGGGGAACTGTGTGATGAGAAACATGAGCAGAACAGGCTGGCAGAGACATGGCTGAGGACTGGGCTCCCTCAGGGTTTGTGCTCACGGAAGCATGTGCTAGCACGCTCCGAGGAGTCCCAACAAAGGACAGGCAGGCGTGCTCCAGCTGCCCATGGACCATCGCTCCCGCTCTGCAGCCCTCCAGCCAAGGGGGAAAATGTAATCAGAGCAATTTCTATTAGCAGGAATATAAAGACTTGGAAGCTCTGGGCTGTCTCTTGACAACTAATTAATTACCAGGTAGCATCCCCTTGAAGCTGCCAACACAGCACACACAAGTTCCAGCACGATTTAGGGAGAGAGATGAACTTTACAATAAACTCTAGAATTTTACTTCATCTCCCGCCACCATCTGAGATCCTGGGGGAACAGGAAGGGGTGGCAAGAGGCAACTCTGAAGCCATCTGGGATCATCATTAACTCGTTCACTCGTGGCCTCTGAAACAAAAATGCTCACAGACTGCACTGTGAGCAGCAGCTTCCAGCCAGATCAGCTCCTTGGATTCTCCATTTCTTAAATGCTCTTCTGCCAGTTTCTGCCATAGGGTGCCCATCCTTGGCAACCCCCTCGCCTGTCCCCCAAGGCTTTGGCCCTCAGGGCAGCCAGCCTTCGAAACGATGAAGAGCAGGAATTGTGTTTCAAATAGCTTTAGGTGAAATGTTCTTCACTAACAGAAATAAAAAGGAGTAAGTGAAAGAGCACGTCAAAAAAGTAGGAAAAAGACAAGGGGAGATGGACAGAGTGGCTGCTGCTGACAGCTTTTATGGGAAAACACAGAATCACACCACTGTGGCAGAAGGGACCAAGAGGCCTTGGCTTGAGCTCAGCGACCAGGTTGGTGTGGCCGTGCAGTGCCGTGCCCGGCTGGTCCCTCACCTCCGACCGCATCCCACTCCTGGCTGTCCTCAACAGTGTCCCTTTCCAGTTGATCAGCTGCTAACTGTGATGGGGCTGGTTTATCAGGGCAGTCACAGAGCTACACAGCATGTCCCCACACAACAACTACACCGTGCTGGAGGAAAGGGGACTCCCAGGATCGCTGCCATTCCACAAAGGGACAAAGGCTATCTGGGCTGCAGAGGTCACTGGGAACAGCAGCGGATGCTGCTAACCATTGCAATGTGCCAAGGTTTGTCAGAACATCTCATACAAAAAAAAAAAGGTAACACCAAGCTACAGCTGAAGATCAGGATGTGTGACCTGCTGGAGAGCTGGGCTTGGGCAGCCAGGCCTGAGAGTCACAGAATGGTCAGGATTAGGTTGGAACCTTAAAGATCATCTAGTTCTAAACCCCCTGCAACTGAACACTTCCATGATCAGTGTAAGCCCTGTGGCAGCACTGTGAGGTCTAAACTAGGAGATAACCCATGAAATTTGGGGATATTTAAGGATGGTCATCCCAGCATAACATTTCTTAGGCTCTGGAGACAGAGGGAGATGGGAGGTGCTCTTCAGCATGGCACATGTGGACTGAACTACACAGTACACCAGGCAGCACCTCAGGGGGATGGTTTTACCTGTACCCAGGGTAGGATCAGATCAACCAGAGGCACCTTGATCAGCACGTGGGGACAGAGTTACATTTGAGGACTGCCCTGAGGTGACACTTTACACATGACAACTCTCCCATCTCCCCACTTGAGACCCTTGTAGGCAGCTTGTCTGGGCTGACAGCTTTTGGGGCCAGAAGCCTCCATCTCCCTGCTCCAGGCCACAGCTCTACCGGTGGCCATGGAGTTCCTCCTCAGACACCAGGACAGCCACAGGTCATCTTGCTCAGGTGCAAACGTTCTGGGCTAAGCCAAAACATTTCTTTTCTTTTTTAAATTTACTTGATGTAAGTCCAAAAACTGAGATGACATCAAAGAGCCCATTGAGTAGATCCCCTCCAGAAACGCACGGGGACTTCACCTCGTTAGTACAAACACGGCTCCCCTCCAGACTTCCTGGGAACAGCTGAAGCAGCATCGCACTTCAAAAACCTGCCTGCACATCACAGGCGTGGGGAGGAGCTCAGTTCTGGCTCAGGATTGTTGACAACCATTTCAAAGCCCACGCAGGATCACACACAAGAATTGTCACAGCCCTGGGGGGAACAACTTTCTCTTTGTCCCCAGGATATGGGCTGTAAAGGCAATGGCAGAGCAGGAGCTGTCTCATGAAGCAGTTGGGGAGGGCATGAAGTCTGATGTGAAGGAGAGAAAGGGAAGAAGACTTAGACAGCAGAGCAATTTATCCCTCCTGGAACTGGTCAGTGATTGTTTCCCACGAGCTACCAGGAGGGATGGATGTCCCTTCAGGATTTCAACCCGTGCCAAGAAAGTACATCCTCTTCTGAGGGATGGCAACTGCCAGCAGTTCTGTCCCTGCTGCAGTCCCCAGCTCGGATCTGCCGCTGACTGGGGTCTGAGGTCACGTCCAGAGGGATGGAGGAGACCTGCAGGAGCCCAGGCTCAGCCATGGCATGGAGTGACAATCAGGAGATATGCTGCTTCCTGGAAGAACTGGAACTGATGTGCAAATAATGACAGAAAAAATGTTCTTTCATGGGGCGAGGGAGGGTTAGAGAGAGATTAGTCTGGGGCACACTCTGGGAGATACACAATGTTAAGTATGAGGGCAAAGGAAATGAAAACTGGAAACTCAAACATAGTCAAGAATCCAATCCCAGCCTGGGCAGGAAGTTTACACTCTGCTTCTAAATATACATGTTTTTAAATCAACAAGCTTTCTTGTTCCTCAGCTCTACTGTACAACCACACGGGAGAACTAACCGGATGGAGGCACTGCCAAGCTCTCCTGGCAAGGCACGCTGTCCACGAGGGACAAGGGACGGGCTTCCCTGGTCCTGAAGATGCTCTGGGAGAGCAGAATTCCCAGCTCCAAGCACGCTGCTCAGCACGTAGCACCCCGTCCCTTGCAGGCAGATCCTCCTGTGCTCTCCAAGTGCCATGCCCACGGACACGAGAAGAGGGTATGATGCCCTGGGAGCAGGGCTCAGCTGTGGTGCCTCTTTCCTCCCTGCTCTCTGGCCACTGCATTCATGCTCAGCAGTCGAATAGTCACATATTTTTTTTAATTTGATATAATTATCTCATAGAAATTACTGTACACAGCCTCTTGGGATCTAAAGCAATTAAGTGAAGATAAATTTCTTTCATGGAGCAAGCTGTCAAAGGATGAAGCAATTTCATTCCCCATTTGAAGTGGAAGCTTTGGGTCATGCATGGTTTATTTGAAACAATGCCATCACCTAAAGCTGCTGATCTTATCTGTCTTTCTCTGTCTCTCCATTTCAAACTGCTGAAGATGTGCAGCGTGGCACTGCCTGAAGTGATGACATCTGGCACCAGGCCAGCCACAGAAACAAGCTGCTCCTCCCAGAGCCTGAGTGCAAGAGGCCAAGCATTCCTATTAAAAAGGGGGAAACCGAGGTGAAATCTGGGAAGACCTGAAAAGTGGGAATCACGCCCAAGGGAACAGAAGACCCACGAGCTACGGGAGGAGCGAGGTGCCTGCAGGAAGGGGCGGCACTGCCCAAGGCAGGGTGGGAGCATGTAGGGCATCTCCAAGGGGTAACAAGCTAGCAGGTTTCCTCTTCCTCACCAGGTTGCCCTGAAGCCATCTAAACCAGGCTTCCAGGATTTCATCACAAGAAAGAACAGCCCATGCCCTTCAGTCTGTATGAGGAGAGACATGGCAGGACAGAAATTATAACCCACTAACACATGCACGCCAAGTCTATCAGAATTTCCAACAAATTCTCTCCTGTCCTCACACTTCACCATGCCAAGATGTTTCATCTTAGACAAAAAAACCACATAAAAATTAAAGTAGCTGATTTAAATAAACCGTTCTCCAAAGTGGTGGTTTTTATCCTCAAAAGGGGAGGATGTGGAGCAAAGAGTGGCCACAACGAGGGCTCTGTTGCCTGCACAGGTTCAGCACTGGAGATGCTCCCATGGAGACTCCTGGGAAGGAAGGCATATTTATATTTAGCAGGTACCACATACTTACCAAATATGAGGTGTCCCCCCAAATATGAAAACTGGGCATGTCAGGGCAGTCCCTAACTCAAGTCACAGGGAAGTTGGGAAAGACTTTTGGGTCTGAAAGGAGGTTGCAGCTACGAGTGTAAAAACAGGCAACTGCTGAGCAAATTCGGCTCCCACGGCCTGGACTGATAAGGGCATTTCATCCACGAAGCTTCTGCAAAGCTCAGATCAGTGCTGATCAAATCATTGCTCATTAGGGCTAAAAAAAGTTGCTGGTACTAGAGGGAGCTAATAATATAAACTGGCAACGGGTACAAGTTTGAGAAGCATCTGGGTGACTTAAGAGTGCAAAAATGATCTTCAGAAGTGACCTCAGCACAAGAAATGTGGCACGTCACTGACAGCTGGGAGGTCACTGTATCAACTCCAAAAATGAACAGCAGAAGCCATATCCCTGATGAGCCCTTGAAATGCTGCTCCAAGGCCACTTTTCCACGGGAAGGATCATGTGTGGACCAGGTATCAGGTGAAGATATCTGAAGACAGAGCACTGGAAGGACGTAGCCAGCTCCATCTTCTGTCTATAGACATTAATCTCCCTCCTTCCATACTAATGGCTGCTATAATAAACATCACATCGTTTATGATTAAGATAAACACGGAAACAAAATGTTGTTCACAGACCAGGCAGGAGTAACTCCTCAGAAAACACATTTATCTTCATACTGAGAATTCGTGTTTATATGTGCATCTACCTATTCCAAGTACAGAGGAGTTTTGGGGAAGTTTAAAGAAATAAATCAACAAAATGACTACAAATAAATACTATTGTTGTCGCTATTCATAATATATAAACTTATAGACAAATATTTTTACATATGGCACAGAAAATGCTTTATGCAAAAGTGCTGATATGCAAAATGTTAAAGCAAATCTTGTTAATTTAAATAAATTACGGGGTTTACCTTATATTTTAGGAAATATATGAGGAAAAATGTGAATAAATTATCTGGATTAACTACCCAGCATTTTTCATGTCCCACCACAGATACAGTGAGGCCAGCGGCAGTAATGTGGCCCATGTGAGCCACATGTGTTTGGGAAGAATTTTAGCGCTTCCCAGCGAACCTTCCCTTAGTACCCCCTTCATCTTCCTAAGGGACCAGGGTGGCCTGGGGCTGAGGCACTGGCCTGAAATCCTGGGTATCAGGGGTTTGTTCTCATCCTGAAGCAAAGGCTTCCTGTGGGACCCGGTCGGTCCCTCAGCCCCGTGTACCTCTGTTGCCAATCTCTAACAAGGAAATTGCTTTTCCTTCTGCCCTAACGTGTTGTGGAGATACGTTCATTAATGCCTGGGAAGTGCCTTCGACTTCAATGGCAGTGAGAAAAGAAAACAATAAATAAGACCATGGTGGTATCTTCTCTTTCTGATTGGGATGTGACGGCATGAGGACATTGAGGGTTACAGCTCCGGCCTGCTGCAGGAACTGGGCTCTGCATCCTCGCCCAGACCCAGCCCAGAGCTGGCAAACGGATTTGGCATCCACAAAAACAACACAAGGCCCAGCTGGGAGCAGAAACGTGGGGAGCAAACTTCAAGCTCAATGACAGAGGTCACCTTCCGTCTCCCGTAGAGACAGAGTAGATCCCCATCTGTTATTTGGGCTGACCACTCCCTGCATTCCACCCCGTCCACTTCTCTGGCAGGCTTCCCAGGATGTGGATCTTTCTTATTCAGGGTAACAATGAGGAGTTATTAATTGGGTCTTTTTTCAGGCTTCCTGAGGTCCTTCCAATAGCTGTGTTGGTGGATACCACAGCCTTTCTTGTCTTCAGATGGGATGTTTTAAGCATTTCAGTTGGTCAAAGACAAAACAGTGCCATGAAACAGCGTCACCCCGTAGCTGAGCCACAGGCAGAGACCAAGTGTCAGGTCAAAGACTGAGTTTAATGCAAGAGTGAAGAGTCTGAGCAGTGGCAGTGTATCCAGTTGGGAAAGTGGGAGGCAAAGAGGCAACCCTGAGTTGCAGGGACCCCCTGTGTGATCCAAAGCACCACATTAACACTTGAGCACCACAAAGATTGTCTGAGACGAGGCCACGCTTCATGCCCAGAGACAGTTCAGCCAGCCAGAGCAGCCTTTCAATTTCCTCAGAGTTTCTCTTGGTAGCAATAAGAGATGGCTCATTGGGAGGGGATCCAGCATTAATGGTGTTTTAATGAGGCCTTTCAATATACTTATAGACTAATCAGCAAATTCCATGAGGTCTGGGCTCTAATATGTCATTCTGAGTAGACTAAAGCCATGGTGAATACCTTTCCATAGCCAGAGCTGTGCACTCTCTGGGCCTGAGTCCTGCCAAGACATGGCAGGTTTTGTGCCATTTGGGTGCTGGTACAGCAGAAACGAGGCCATTTCCTGCTGAAAAACCCCAAGGGAAGCAAAGGGTGCATGCAGCCTGCTCCAAGGAGGTACTGCACAGGAGGCTTCATGGTTTGACTCTCCTTTCCTAGGTCACTCCACCATCGCCGACTCCGGGAACACACGGTCAGCGAGTTTCTTGAATAGGATATTTCCCGTTTCCCAAGAGTCTGTGCTGAACCTCTGGAAGCAGCTTTTAGGACACAAGGACTAAACACAATTAAGTTTTCCATCTCATCACATAAATCTGGCCTGACCATGACATAAATGAGGATGTTCAACAGCGAGAGTCACCTGATCCACATGAAAAGATCCAACGCCAGGCATGGGACAAGGTTGATTTATCCTGTCAGTCTCTGCCTGGAGCTGATGATCACATCACACTTCCAGCAAACACTTTAAAACAGCCTTTAGCTGACACCAGAGCCAAACTGTGCAGGGCTGGCTGAGGACCTGACACATGCTGGTACACGTGCACAGCTCACACCCAGGCTGTCTGATTCACTTGGAGCAGTGGCTCAAGTGCCCTGTCCAAGATGAGCCTGGAGGAGAGGCAGAGGTGGATCCAAGGCAGGGGAGGAAGGGATGGAAACAACACAAGCTGCTTGAGAAAATTCCCCACGGCCTCCCCATGCACCGGAGTAGCACTCCTTCCCTCCACATGCCAGGAAAGAGGCATTTCACGGGTAGGGAAGGCTGTTTCCACCAACTGCTGGTTCTTCCCTCCCCAGTTCCCCCCCGAGGAGACGGGGCTGCCTGGAAGGCAGCACCTCATACTTCCCTGCAAGCTGTGTCCAGACCACAAAGCCACTCCGGTGCTCACCGACAGGCGCGTTAAAAGAACACGTGTAACTGGATCTTAACACGTTGGCAGGTGGTTCCTCACCTCGCAGTGCGACTGCAGTTCCCACACACAGCTCTCAGCCTCAGGACCAGGCAAAGCAGCAGGACCCCAGCTACGCAGAGGTACTGGACTGGGGCTGCTGTTACATCTGCCCTCCTGCCTGGGCAAGGCCACAGGACCTGTTAACTCTCGGCTGTGGCAAAGGGGCTGCAGAGCTTTGAACTCCTGCTGCCTCCAACACCATTTCACAGCTCGATGCCACGGCTGTGCGTCATCAGGCACTCGGCACGGCCGGGGCGAGAGGACGTGAAAAGCTCGTATGCCCCAGAGACTGCAGTGCACAGGATATGGACTGGATTAAAATCTGGTCAACAGAGGTCTTAAAATGTCAGCGTAAACAGGAGGGCAGTGCTGGCGGGGCCGCGGGGAAGCTTGCTCGGGCTTATGCTGCTTAACAATAGGTTCAGTGACCTGGACAAAGAAAACCTTTGCTGATAAAGCCAGCAGATTAGACACTGTCTCAAACCTTCCCAAGCTTTGAAGAGAGCAACTCACTAACAGGCAAAACCTCCGAATTGCTCAGTCACCTACTCATTAATAAACCTCAGGCTATTTAACAGCTAAATGCAAAATTGTGTCTCCAGAGCAAAGGCTGCAGGACATTGGGAGTGTCTGGTGGAGGAGAGCACCTTGTCACCTCCTCATGGAGCAGCATATGGAGCCTGGACAGCCACAGCTCAGCCACACCGTGAGAATGACTCAGGGGATCCAAACCATGCCCAAGAGCCTCTCCTGACTCTCACTCCATCTATTCTGCTTACAGAAGAGGCATGGAGATCAGGGGGCACAGTTGTGTATCAGGGTTAGAGCAGCAACCCAGGACTTCCCAACCTACAGCAAAATTCAATTAGTGGAAACTGAAATGAAGCAAATTCACCCTGGAAATAACACACGTTTTTAACAGAGATTGGAGCTGGTTCCTGTGACAATTTTCCTGAGGATCCTGAAGGGTTCTCAGCCTTCCAGAATCAAGGATTTGTACTTTCTACAAGACCCGCTGTTGGAAATTTCCCTGTGGTTTCCTGAGGAAGAAAAGACCAGTGGAGATGGCCACAGCTCCCCCAGCTTGCCAGCATCCGGGGCTCTCCCAGCCTGGATTCCCCACTTCCAGGACTGACGCACACCACCGTGGGCTCCTCTTTGAAGAGGGGGTTTCTGACCTGCACATTCTTCCCAGAAGCTCCCTGATGTTCAAAGCACCTTGCTGACAGACAGGCAGGTGTGCCTGTGACAGTGACCACCTCCCCAAAACCCAGCGCGGGGGCGGCGGGGGAGCGGCCCCCCAAACACAGCCCTGGGCAAGGCACGGGGGAGCACTCCAAGCCCAGCTGTGACATTTCCTTTCACCTATACCTGTACAGCTGTTTCCTACGGGGCTGCAGCCTCAAGTGAGATGTGTGAGGCTTCTGTAGGTGCTTGGGAACAAGACGGAACAGAAACGCTTCACACCTGGCCCCAAAATTACAGCACGCTGGCAGGTGGCCAACATAAACTGGCAGAGTACCAGTTGCAATGGACATCAATTAAGCAGCCTGTCATCCTCAGACTGCAGGCTTTGCTTTTTGTGATCTGCATCGCTCCTTAAGCCTTCAGCAGCACCAGCACTGGAGTTTTCCAGATGGGATCATTTCCCGCAGATTCCACTCGCTAGATTTATTGCAGGTTTTTTTTTTTTCTTAAACCCACCTCGCCCCCTCCCCTTTTTAAAGGCCTGAACTATTATTCCACATTGCAGATTTCTCCAGGGCTGGATTCAGTGTCCTCATGCTGCGCTAGTGCTTGTTTGCCATCAGTTTGCTTTACCTTCAGCTGCAGAAATGCAGTTTTAAGGATATCCTCAAAATTCTCTTAGCTTAAAGGGTGACCAAAAACAGAGACTGAATGATAACTGAATAGGATTCCTCTTGGGAAGATGCCCAGCACAGCCCTAGGAGATGCAGCAGAAATCACTAGGACAGCACTTGTGCCCATTGCTGCAGTGCTACATCTAAAACAGCACGACAGTCACCAGCGTCCCCTCCTCTGCCACCCAGACCCAGGGACACAGACTCAGTTTGGCAGTTCCCACTGCACTAATGGCACCTGGCAAAAGCAGAGAGAGGCTCCTGTGGTGTCCACACAGCCCCTGGCACTCGTGGTTCAAGGCAATGCCAAGGACAGACAAGGAGTTCGAAGCAGGTGATATTCTCCACGCTACCTTCGTGGTGGCATAAAATCCAACCTCTCCTCCATCACCCCATGACATCATCTTCCAACATGGCCCATAATTTAGTTTAATTGCCTTTTACAATCCAAAGGCACCACATGAAAGGGAAGGTCGAGGCTGGGATGGAGTTCAGATACTGGTCAGAAAATGTAAACATCCCTAACTCGGCCGCCTCGGGGCTGCCAGCTCCTGCCAAGTCCCCGCTCCGAGCAGGGCTGCCTGTGGCAGGGATCTTTCACTGCTTGTTTGGAAACCGAGGCAGGCAGGAATGGAAGGAGTTTTTCAAGGATGACTCCTCTTTGGACTCTCCTCCTTGGGGCTCCGATCTCTGCTCACAGTTTCCCTTTTCCTCTCTGGAGCAAACTCCAAGCTGGAAGCTCTCGCTCTCATGGGCTGAGTGCATTTGCCGGCCAGCTGGAGGGAGATGCTCCAAGGCTATGGAATGGGAATATGGAAAGGATGCTGAGAAAACAGTTATATTTGCTCACTGGGGTTTTCTCTCTGCTTACAAAGAGCCTGTGCTCTCAGAGTCCTGGTCTTGCTACCCTTCCTCTGATGCCTTGCAAGAAGTCTTCCCAAAATCACTACATCGTGGCCACTCCAACGGCTTAAATGCGGATTTAATCCCTGGCATTCCAGGAGCCAATAGGTCTTGGAAAGGACAAAAAATCTGGTGTTTAGAGGCATGACAGAACTCAGTCACTCCAACAGCTACTCCTCCTGGGCTTTTAAACCTGGGGCTCCCTTTCCAAGAAGCATCAGACATGACTACACACTGCCAAGAGATCTCTGAGAGTCTTAGGAAGACTGAAATACCATAAATAAGTGAAGTAAGTAACAAGACAGGACTAATTTTAGCCCAAGTCTAAATAATAATTAGCTCCTAAACAGCTAATCCAAAGGCTACTGCAAATCTAGAGCATGCTGGGGCACCCAGAGAGAGGGTCACATCTGGACTGTCCACCTGGGCTGCACAGTGCGGAGGAAAGAGATTTTGGGATTTCTGAGGAGAAACTGGGGGTTTGGGCCGCCCTGACAGGTGAGTGAAACAAGAACCGGTACAAGTGTGGGAAACTCACTGGCCACCCCAGAGCTGGAGGAGCCAAGCAATACCCAGCTTGTAGGTCTGGGGCAGTAAAATATCGCTAATTATTTTTCAGAGCCTTGCATTTTAGGGCTTTCATTTGCCTGGTGAGGTGGGACAGGGTTGAGACTAGCTGAGTGGTGAGTATCTGAGACAGTCCACTCCACACATGAGCATGCACACGAGGGAAAAAAAAAGTGCCTTTCTGTTTGAGAGGAGGGAACCACAGTGACTGGCCCTATAAGCACATGTATTAATCATGCACCGTCTGGTTTTAATCCACACACTGCTGATCCTGCGTCTCACTGTATTGTTATCAGGGGAAGGAGTATTTCTCCTCAATCTTATTCACCAGCCAAAAGCCTGAAAATGCAAAAAACACATTTGTGAAGTGCCTTCCCAAGGACCCCGGGCCCCGGACCTGGTGAGCTGGGGCTGCTGCCTTTTTATTGGCGTTTAAAAACCTTTTATTAACGTGTGTCAGGGCTGGGGGAGGAGAGACAGGCTCAGGTTTCAGGACCCCCCATGCAGAGAGGTTTATTGTGGGAAGGGACATTAACACTTTCTCCTCCACATCTCCCCGTGGCTGGGGCATGTGGCACAAGGTGTGCTGCAGGCACCGCTCGGGTGATGCACATGTTGAACCCATGAAGAGCTTGCAGGGATGTGGACAATCAGTGATGCCAGGTGCCTGCAGAGAGAAGAGTATCCCTGCTCTGCTCCGTCTCAGGGATCTGCAGCCCTCTTACAGCCTTGCCAACAGCTCCATGGGGTCACTGCAGAGCAGGATGCTCCCGAGACAACAGGATTCAGAGGGAGCTGAGGAATCCAGGCCATGCCCCAGGTTCCCAGGGCTGCACCCACGCACAGCTCAGATGCACCACCACTAGGACTCGCTTTAACCTCAACGCAACCCAAGTGTTTTCCATTACCAGTCCCCCACAGCAGCACCATGAATCCACAGCTGCTACCCTCCTTCTTCCCAAACCTTAACTCGGCCACGCTGCTGCTCCCTGCTCCTGCCTGGGGTCCAAGGCTGGGTGAGTGAGGTCCTGGCACTGTCTCCTTGGGCTGCAAAGGCTGCAGACACAGCTGACAGCTCAGGCACCAGGCTGCATAGTTTGCTGCTGACTGGTACGTTCGATGGTGTTCCATCACACAAGCTGCAGTGGATATCTGCCCAACATACGCCCAGGAAAACAGCACCAAGTTATGCTCACCCCGGAGCCAGCTTTTGCTGGTTACAGCTTCAATGACAGTGCAAAGAGATGATGGGAAGCTCTAAGTGTCCCACTGGCTCCAGCAGGAATCTGAACGCGCGGCTTCATGGCAGCAAACAGAGTCAGAACATTTTCACTCAAAATAAGAGCCAGGCCAAATGCTCGAAAACTTGCTGAGAAACTCTGGCTGAATTCTGCACTCCATCTGCTAAATGGGACGTGGAGAACAAAAAGGAGTGGGAAGCACAGTGTTTGTCCTATACAGCTCACAAAACAACCACCCTCTTGGTAGAGCCAATAACCCAACACCATTTTAAGCCAAATTCTCTCCACTTCTGCCTTTCAACAGATTCTTTTCCTCTGAAATGTTACAAATTAATTAAGAAACTAGTGGGAAAAACATGGGGCAAGGATTTTGAGCATTAGCAAGCAAGGTGAGATATTATCCTTGCAGTAAAAAGCCAACTGCCTCTTCCTAGCCATGCAAGTGATAGAAAAGGGACCACAGTGAGCTTCCCAGAACCCTCCTCCCATCCCACAAGACACTCACAGGGTGCCATATAAAGAGCAGTACATTTTCATTGCCTCTCCAGCAAAGAATTTGGGCTGAAAACTGGGCCAAGACTGAGAACACAAGAGAAAGAAATTGGGTGCAAAAAATAACTCCTGCTAAAATGCAATGAAAAATCAGTACGGGGAAAAAAAAACAGTGCCAGGGAGAGCTGCTCTGCTGAGTGCTGAGTGAGGCACAGGGATACAGATCCCATCATGCCACCATGCTCTGCATGGACACTCACCCTTCCACCATGAACAGCCCAGAGATGCATCTCACAGACTCAGAGTCACAGAATGGTTTGGGTTGGAAGGGATCTTAAAGACCATCTAGTTCCAACCCCTTGCCGTGGGCAGGAGCACCAGACCAGGTTGCTCAAAGCCCCATCCAACCTCTCTTTGAACTGATGAACTGCTGAGGGGTTGGATTCATCTGGGCTCTGCACTCTACAAGGAGGGCAGGGAGCAGATGGTGGTCTGGCACCTCGACACAAGGACCCCTGTTTAAGTTGGGCTGGGGTTTCTTTGCAGGGAACTGCCTTTCTGTATCTTGCCTACAGTCACTTGTGAAAGGCACATCCGTTCGTGCCTCAGTCACACCGTCCTGGCTGAGCCTGAAGTGCCTTTTGCAACACCCCACTTCTGCAGAGTCATATAATTCCCTCCATCAATACTGCAGAAGGAGAAGATTTGTGGAGCAGGGTAGTCATTTGCTTGTAATGACGCAGATGCCACTCCAGTGCCTTTCTACAGCGCTACCAAATCACGGAAAACCGGGTAGGAATGTCCAAAGAGGACACTTTACTTCTATTCCAAGGTGTTTACTTCAACCCAAGTTATACCTGAGAGTGCTACCCAGCCTGCTTTTAAAATCTCCAAGGCTGAAGAGTTCCTGCAGAATTGCTAATGAGGCTGCTCTCAAGTCCTTAACTACCCAAAGGTATGAAGCCTTTCCTAAAGTGTCGTCTTAATCTATTTTGGTGCAATTTATGCCCATTCCTTCCTATGCTTTTCATCATGGAGCTGAAGGACAGCTTGTTCTCCTCCTCTCTGCATTTTCCCCGAATTTCGACTAGACTAAAAAGCCCCAGCTCTCCCAAGCCTTTCTTGGAAGTCGGACTTTTGAGAGCTCTCTGCTCTAACTCACTGACCTCCCTTCATCCTCTTGGGTGTCCTCTGCACAGCGAACATACCCACCTGCTGCTTCACCTGTCTGACCATTAATGAAAACACTGTTCAGAAAGAAATAAAGGGGGTACAGGCACAGCCAGGCCTGGTTGCTTCCCTCTGGGATCTGTGCCTTTTTGGCAGAGCTAACACCATATTCCCAGATGCCTGGGTGGCTGGTGCTGAGCTGCAAGGGCACTGGCTCCCACCTGAGGAGTTTTGCAGTTTCTTTATAAAGCACCAGAAGCAAAGGGAGCTGGGACAGGGATAACTCAGTTCAGAAGCTCAGGTGTAGCTACAGGACCAAGACACGTCTCTTATTTCACAAAGATGAGTGCAAGTGCCTGGCAGGGCAGGTAGGTGGCACTCCGAATAAACCGGTGTGTGGTTAGAAGAGGCAGAGATCAGGAAATTCTGACCCTCTCCCACAGGTTATGGGGCACCAGGCAGAGCTGCTCAGCCACCTCACCTGCCTGCTGGGGGCTCTGGATCGTGGCTGCTGGGAAAAGAATCTCTGTGTAGGGGAGTGGGGCACTGGGACTGTCCCCAGCAGGACCCCCAGGAGGCACGCACAGGGCGAACAAGCTACTTTAGGGCAGCAGTGGCAACCACATGCTTCTTATTTTAACCCCATCAAACAGAGCCTTGAAAATTCATGTTTCCACAGTGACTTCCTGGACGAAGGTGCTTCCCCAAATCGGGAGGGCTCTCAGTTTTACCCTTTTACCCTGTGCTCCTCTGCTGCAGGCAGTGCTGTGAGCACAGGTTGGGCAGACAGAGAAGTGAAACAGAAATTCGCACCTTTGGGGTCCCTCTGTGAGAAAGGTCCTAAATTTCTCACCGTCATTTCAGGAAAATGTCAAGAAGAAGTGGCACATGGGAAGGCACATTGCCCCTGTCACACACACGGGCTCTCCACAGAAACCTGCCCTCTGCATCCCCACTTCTCCTCCCGTAGCACCAGCCGCTCGGGGAGGAGGTGCCGGGACTTCCCAGATGAGCCGCGTTTCTGGAGCTGCGATTCTGCCTCCAAGCAGGAAACTGTTGAGAGCCACTCTTATCCTGCCGTGCCTCCAAGGGCGTGCAAAACAAATGCCATTGTGCCTCCTCCATCCCCCATCAGGCTCAGACACGTTCTCCAAGTGCAGCCCCCAGATCCCTCCTGGCCAGGTGGTGGCAGAGAGCAGACCCAAAACCCCTCATCAACAAGGGAACTGATTTCATTATTCTAAAAACAAACAGCCAAAGGAAAGTTCAGGCTAGAATGGGCTCCTAGAGCAAAGAAAGGAAAATAGAGAGCGGGCAGTGGGGAATGCTGCATATTCCTAAAAGCCTTTTGTACGTTAACACATGGTGTCTGCTTCTCTCTAGTCACCTATTTATCACTCTCCTCTTTAGAGAAGGAAAAAAGTCCTGGCTGCCTTCCTAAGGCAGAGTTTTGTGGCCGGGGGGAGGGGGAGGGTGCTTTAAGCATGATGCAAACCATTTGGAGTGCACCGAGAGCTCTGCCAACACAAGCTGCACTATTTAAACAAGTGAGGAAATGATCGTATATACAACATGCCAGCGAGCACACACACACCAGAGGAAGTCGAGAGGGGTTTTCATGACACAGAGCTGGATGTCAGCGGCTGAAAGGTCGATATTTTCCCTTAACACCCTTCTCAATGACTTAATCGTGTTCCGTTTGCACAGAAAACTTCCCAAGAATAAAAGTCTGGAGGAATTGAGGGGGGATGTTTGGCCTACTGCTGACCTTGTCCGAGGTCCTCTCCACGTAGCAGGGCTCCTGGGGGGCGACCAGCAGGGGAACGAAGCCCGAGAGCAGCCGATCCTCTTCCAGGCTAAGCAGGGCAAGGTCGTCATCTGGGTCCTTGTACAAGGGCACCTCCGACTGATTCACTGTGGTCAGTATGTTACAGAAGTCAGCCAGCGTCGCCCACACATCTACTGAGACCCTGGGAGAACGAGGAGAGACGTGAGCAATTCAGGGCTGGAATGCGTTGGGAGTTGCCTGCAATGCTGCAGCGAATACCAGAGAGGTGAGGCGAGGCGAGGCACGACACCACTGCTGCCCTGCCCCACGGGAGGGCTCCGGCACAGCTGTGCTGGCACCAGACCCAGGAGGGACTGCAACCCTCACCCGCCAGCGCTGACACCGGCCACCCGTCCCCCTGAACGGGGCCGGTTCCCGGGAACTAGCCCTTCCCACTGCTCTGCCCACCTCTGCCCGCTCCGGAGCCGGCACATCCGCACGGAGCAGCTTCCCCATGCAGTGCCGGTAGGAACCCAGCTCACCCCAGATGGGAGAAGTGATGTTTGTTACTCAATTTTAAAGCCTGCTGGGAGGACAAGACTAGACACCCGCACTGCTGTCAGGGCAGAAGGGGCTCCTGGAGGGCTCCAACCCAGCCCGAGGGACTCCAGCCCAGCCTGGGGCACTCTCTCCTTCGCGCAGCTGGTACCTGCTGCAACCACGTGCTGCAGCCAGGCTCTACAGCACAGAGATCTTCTCAGTTAAACCCCACCCATGTGGGGGTTAAAGCCATGTTTTGCTTCTGGCCAAGGGTTTCAACACTCATGAGTGACCTGCAAAGCTGCCTCTGCTGTGTCTCACCTTCCCAGAGTGGAAGTGATATGCAGGGAGCCGGGTGCGAACACGAGGCCACCAGCAGCCCTGGACTGCTCTCCACACATCCCCATCACACATCCCCATGGCTGAGCACCCTGGGGAGAGCTCAGCATCCCAGAGAGCGCCAGCATGGGGAAAAGCAGGGAAGCAGGCAACAAGCACAGGGGTATACAGCTGACCAGGTTGTCTTGCACTGCATTTCTTCCTCCTGTTTCTAAAAACACTCAGATTGGGGTTTTTTAAGTACGTAAACTGGGATGAAAGCAGGGAATAGAGGAAACTGGGGCTGATCTGCTTCTGGTGGCAGTAAGGAGAGCTGCTCCTCCACTCTACACCTCTGAAGCACTGAAAAGCACAGGGAAGTCAGCATCACCAGGGGTTCAGCAGTGACCAGTGCGGGCCGAGGCAGCCCAGGGCTGGAGGGAGGCCCCCTGCTCTTTGAACTGCTCCAGGTGGACAGAGTCTGCACTTAGTTATTTACGGGAATCAATGTACCAGGAAAGCACACTGAAATGAAACATCTTGTTTTCAAGAGCGTCCTGGGAGCCAGGCAGAATGAGGAGCCATTAATCAAAGCACGGCACGTAATCAGCACACATGTAACGCAGAGTCGCCCACGTCCCCGAGCCAGCCCTAGCCCACGTTTTGCAGAGGAGAAGAGGTCCTTCAAAACCCTCTGGTCACAGACACCAGGAGCTGGGTTCATTCACAAAGCTCCATCCCTTGACTCAGCCAGGTCTGGCTGTCAGAAATGTTTAAATATGGAAAAAAATAAACAGTTGCAACACGTTTTTTCGGAGGGATCTGTCCGAGGCCCTTTGTGATGTAATGGGAAACGCTGCGTTTGTGCTACCAGCTGGAAAATAAACAGAGCTGCGAGGGTTAAAAGGAACTGAACTTTCCACGACCCCTATCTGCAAAAGAAGAAAATAATAAGAGGAATGATCCACTGCCCCACAGCCCTGATAGTTTATCCTCCGGCCCAGGCTGCAGAGACAAGCACCGGATGTGATAGGGCTGCTCTGGGCCACCTCCAAGGCGAGCTCTGCCCATGGGAGATGCACAGGGTTTGGGAGGCTCAGCCTCCCCCAGTGCCCTCTTGGCAACTGGGCTCGGCTGCCTGCGGCCAGTCACATAGCACTGGTGGGGCCCCATGGCTGGGCTGCCACGAGGGCTTGGCTGGGATGAAGGAGGTGCAGAGGCATCAGCGGGGAGAGGAACGGGAAGAGCGACCGCAACCACGAGGGAACGAGCGTGTGGCGGTGCTGGGGACAGGCACGGATGCAGAGGACACTCCCAGGGGGCTGGGACGGCCAGGTGCACGGGGCCAGGGAAGAGAAGGGAAAGAAACGCACTGCAGAGAGCTTGCCTGTATTCCCAAAAAACAGAGCTGCGGGCAGGGGATAGAGATGAGCAGTGAGTGTGGGAGGGAGGCAGAGGGCAGTGGCAGGATGCTGGGCTGGACTGGGATCTACAGCAGGGCAAGGCAGGGGTGGGGGGTGAAGCAGCAGCACAGACAAAGTACAGGGAGCACCTTTTTCCGCAGGGTTTGGCATCCAAAGTCAGAAAAATGCCACATGAGCTGAAATTGCTAATGCCCTTGCAGGCACCCAGCCCACTGGTCCCTTTTTGTCTCTCCCCTTGCATCACTGCCAAGCAGGGCACCCCTCACCACCCCTGAGTGTGAGAGCAGTCCCTGTCACTTCATCCTTCATCTACAGCTTCACAGTGCCTTGCCACATCTGCCATTTGCCCTGAATGTGACAGGTTCCCACCCTGGGCTTGCTTCAAACCTCAGACTGTGCTGGCTCCCCGGGTAGCCAGATCTCACTGCAACGCAATTCCTGCAGCCCCCTCACACATGCAGCACCCTGCAGAGCCTTCAAAAAGCCAACAAAGAAGAAGATGCTGGCATTTCTGCTCTGGTTTTCTCCTGTGATGGCAGAGGCAGCACTGCAGAGATCAGGTCTGACCATTTTCTGCCATCCCCTCAGGTGCAGTTCTTCCTCTGCAGCACATCTCCCAGCACTGCCACCACCAATATCATTCACCAGTTGCTACCTGCTGGAAAAGCCAGTGAGGGCAAACAGCTCCTGTTGACATGCAGGGCCCTGTGGATCTCCTGATGGGATGTGCACTCACCCTGGAAGGTTGCACAACACTCAGGAGACCTGTCAGGTGCCTTCTCCCCACTGCCTCTGCCCAGGACCACCTCATAGCCGCCCCCAGACATTCCTGGCTTATGTCACCCCACGGTGCAGCGATGCTGGAGCCTCTCTGCAGAGCCCAGGCAGGCCCAGGTGCCTGGAAGCTCTGTGCATGCACAGTGCCACAGCTTCATTGTCCCTCTGTGGAGGGAGGCCCCGAACAACTGACACCGAGCCCAGGCATGCAGCTCCCAGGTACAGGGACGAGGCTCCCAGAGCTTTTAACCGAGGAAGCGAGGAAGGGGGTTAGCGCGAGGTCTCTCCTCAGAACGGGGGTTCATTCACTTCCCCACAGACACATTTACATTTGCTTATTCCACCAGGACAGGAAAAAAAAATAAGAGTTAATTTCTTTTTTATTGCCTCAGGATTCCAGGTTTAATGTAGCTGTCAGTGTGAGCGCAGCCCAGCTGCACGCCGACGGGACACGGCCCGGCCAGGCGATGGTGAGAGCTGCACAAGTGCGCAGAGAGCTGGACCGCGGCCCCGGGGCTGAGTGTGGCCCCGGCGAGGCTGGGGATGGTTCCTGGCAAGGACGATGCCTCTACGGGCATCACCACAAGGCAAAAGGCACACACCAAAGTGTGGGGAGAGCGGAGGGTACCAGAGTGAGCCTGATGCTCGCCGAATCCCCGCGGCCACGGCAGCGCTCCGGTGTAAGCCACCATCTTCACCGGGGGGCGCGGGCTGCCTGGTGATTAATATCAAGCACAATGACCCCATGTTACAAGCCTGCGGGGGCCTGTGGAGGTGGCCATTTCCTGTGTAATACCAGCTTGTTTAAACACTAACATCCAAACTCCACAGCTGCAGAACAAACCCGGAAAGCGCGGCGCAGAAGAAGCCCTGCATTGTGTTTCCAGCCGGCCCGAGCCGCGCTGCCGTGCAGATGGCAAACGCCTCGGGGCTGTGAGCTCCTGGGGCCAGGCACCGCGCACCCGCCGGCTCCCAGTGCCCACCGGATGAGCTGATCCGCATCCTCCTCCTGGGTTTCCTCTCTCCTGGACCACGGGAGGCTGAATTAAAAGCAGCTCCTCTGTAAGGAGCAAAAAAAGGTTGGCCATGGGAGCTCGTCCCAAAAGGTGTTCACCAACCTTGTCCTGGGCTCAGACAGAGCAGGGTGAGCTGGTCACAGCTCCTCTGCACCAATGGTTTCCCCCACCCTACCCTGCACATGGTCCCTTTGGCCAGCTGGGTATCCATAAACCCATTCTTCTCCCAGGAATCTGCCTCGGGAGCTGAAGGGACACCTTCCTCCCCAGGAGAGGTGCAGTCTCCTCTCAGCCAGCCCCTGCTTTGCCACAGCCCCCTTCTCCACAGAGACTTTTGGCTTCTGCTTTGGTCAACTTTACCTTCGTTCTCAGCCAGGTTTACGCTGCAGAGACACCTCTGAATCCTCGCTTTGATGTCTCGATAGGGAAACTCTGGTGGCAAGCATTACTGGGGCTGGGATCTGCAAAAGGGATTTTCCATTTACTCTTCGGCAGACTCCAGCAATGTTTTGGCACCCCTGTCCAAGACTCTGTCCATCTCTCCCAGTGGGAGCTGCCATCTCAGTGACACTTCTCCGCAAGAGCGATGTGATGAGAGCGATCTGGCAGATCTCTCTGGGAAGGTAAGCTCTAGAATGTGCTCACAGCTTTTGGATTTAATTTAATACTTGGTTTAAATTAACCATTTTTAAATGCTTGCAGACAGCCTCCACAAACTGAGAGGCCCTTCGCTCCGCGCGAAAGGAGCGCAGATTCGCCAGGGTCAGCCCTGCAGCAGTGTGTCTGTCTAGCCAGTGGCTTCCCCATCAGTTCTTGTGCTTCATTTAGAAATGGATTAATTGTGGCAGCAAAGCAGAGCAAGGAGCAGCTTTGCTCTCCCCTCTGCAGCCCTCTTCGCAGCCCAAAAGGAGATGGATTCACCTGGACAGCTCCTATTCTGGAAACACATGAGGAAAGAGCCATGGAAAGCTTGCTGAGTCCCTCTTCCAAAATAGGAAGGACACCATTCACTTCTCAAATACACACAGCAGCCTGAAAACCTGTTCCAGGGCATCCCCTGAGCCATGGTGACCATGCAGTGTGGCCAAGAGCTGGATGAGTGCACTAGACCAAGGAGGGTAGTTTTGGAGAAATATGGAGCTTCTTGCTCGGGTTGAGTTTGGGACCACTGAGCCCCCAGGTTGGGAGAGGATGCCTGCCGGGAACCAGGGTTCATTCCCAAGCTCCCACCAAGGAATGGACCCTTGAAGACACAGCCTACCTGAGCCTCCCATCCTGCTCCACAGAGCCCACTCCTGATGGCTCCCATCCACATGCCGGGTTTCAGCAGCGCTCACCCCTCACACCTTTCCCTCCGCCTCTGTCCAAGGGGGAAAGCAGCGAGCTGAGGAATTTGGTGTGGGGTTGAGTTTTTTTTTTTTTTTTTTATTGTACGGACTCAAATCCAGCAGTGTGATAAATGCATCCGAGCTACAATTAGGAAGATATATAGCATCAGAACGCGAAGGTCTGGGCAGCGTGGTGAAACGCGGGCTCTCCAGAGCCCCAGCTATGTTTCCCATTATGTAACCCTGGTCATGGGCAGACAGCCAGACTCCAAATGAAAAAGAGACTCTGGCTTGGCACCGTTTCTATTTTCCTATCCTCATTCGGGGTCAGCGCAGTGTCATACAGCTGCAGAGAAAGCTCCGGGGATTAAACCTGGGAAAGACTCCAAGACCAGGACCCGGGTTCAAGTACCAGCTGAAAGCAATAAACCAACTGCCACAGCTGGGCTGAGTTTAGACGTTCTCAAAGTCCCCCAGCTCTCTCCCATACGAAGAACGAGCGATTGTGAACATGGCGAACGCAGCGTGAGTGGAGGCCTTGGGACACACAGCCCCGGCAGCCCGGGCCCGAGGCTCTGGTGGAGTCTTGACAAGCTGCCCCGCTGGCCCTGAGCCCAGGCCAGCTTTTTGGCAGCAGCGCTGGCCCCGGATGAGCTGCACTTTGATGCGAGCTCTGGGTTCCTAGTGGGTTGCCAGGTGGGTATGAGGCCTGGTATTTCCAGAAGCTTTAGCACATTCATGGCATCCCTGCAGGGTGCTTCTGAGCTTCAGGGGATTTTTACCGTCCCTTTTCCGTGCCCTCGCCATCACGAGGGGCAATGAAAGTGGTTTAAGAGTGTCCAACCAGCTTTTCCATTGGCAGAGGTGGGACCTTGTGGCACGGCCCACCAGAGAGAGGCACTGAGCATGAGTGACACGGCACAGGCCCCTTACTCAGCTCTTCAACTTGGCATCTGTGCTTGCTCCTCACATGCTCTCCCTGCTCCTGAGCTCACCCTGCCCGTAAACCTTGGCTTACTCCACCACGCCTGCTGCTCTGACCCACGTTTTACTTCTAAACTTCTTTGAAGCTGCTCCTATCCAAACCCCTGGACTCGGTGGCTCTACCTGGTTAGTGAAGAGCCCCAGGGCAGCCAGCAGGCTTGTGTCAATAGAGAGTTGAAACACTAACCCAGTGCTCTCCTTTTCCTTTCCTATCCCCAGGGAAAATGTTGCAAATCCCGGGTCATGCCCAACAGCAGAGCTGGCTCCCTGCTACTCATCCCTATCCGCATCTCCAGGAAACTCAGCCGCTGCTGACCCAGAGTCCTGGACCACAAACACCACTCCACGCAAGAGCTCTGGGCTGGAAGAGCAGCCACTCCCCTCATGGTGGGTAAGACAGATTCTCCAGGCGAGCCAAAGAGTGCAGGAGCTCGGAGCCACCATGGGGCAGGCTGCCCATGCTCCAGGGCACGGCGGGACAGGAGGGGCTGCTCAGCCACTCTCCATGGAGATGGCACAGTGGGGAAGCAGCTGGGCCTCTGCTGCGAGATGAAGACCCTCATTCCTCCACGGAGCAGACTTGTGGAGTGGAGCCCTTCAATCTACGCCATGTGCTACAGGGTAGGCTGCTTCCACTACCACCTTCTCCCACCCCACTGGGCAAGCAGAAGCCCACACCTGCTCCACGATCCCGGGAGGACACAGCCTTGTGCCCCGCAGGAGGGGGAGCAGCTCATCCCAGGGAAGGCGCCGAGTGCTGGCTGCATGAGCCCAATCAGAAATTCCATCTCAAGGCTGCCCGTGGCCAAGGGCTCAGCGGCTCCCTGCGCAGGCAGCGCGAGGGGAAGGGGGGATTGGTGCAGGCGGGTTCACGTGACGGATCCCAGTTTGAGTTCCTGCCCAAAGATGGGCAGCAGTTCACATGAGCAGGCAGCGGTCCCACACCGAGCAGCCGACAAACAGAAAACAGACTCCATCTCCACAAAATGAGGCCCAGAACTTCCTGTGTGAGATTTCCATTTCCTCAGCCAAATGAAAAAGAACTGGAGTAAGAGGCAATAAACCAGGAGAGCAGGACTGGACCTGACGCACGGAGCGGGGACCCATTAATGGTTAAGCCACTTTGCTGGATTACTCTTAATGCGCCTTCCCATCACCCTGGGTTCTGGCTCCTTTGGATTAACAGTAAGACGTGATTTCAGGCTCTGGATCCGGAGTACAGGAGGCAGATGGAAAATCCTGCGGGAAAGCGGCTACGGAGCATGCTCAGACACTGTTTCGCATACTCCATACTTGGCCCCTTCACTTGATTTTCTGTCCAAAAATATGCAAATTGCCTAGTCCGCATTATGGACTAATGGGGTGAAATCGGCCAGTTTAGAAAATTAACCCTTTTGTGCATTGCAGGGTAGAGAAAAGCGGTTTCTGAAGCAGAGGGGAGGCGACTTCTGGAGCTCCAGGAACAGGCGAGCTGCTCCAGGCCAGCCCAGCCCGACCAAGGTTGGCCCAACTCAGTCAAAAGAAGGCAACAAAATGCTTATGCTGGAAATGGAGTTCCCTCTGGTCGAGAGGAAGGCCCTGCCTGTCCAGCTGGCTGGGGCAGTGGAACACCTAAAAGAGGGGTATCCCAACCAAACCAGACACAAATCCAAAGCAGAAGGTAAAAATCCATCTCACGATCCATCTTCAAACACACAAAAAGGCCCCCTCAGAGGCCCTCCAGCCCCACCCACACATCAGTGAAGAAGTCCCTGTGTCACCAAAGGTGGCCAGTGACCCCCAAATATTCCCCAGGAAGTGAACCTCGCCTGGGTGCTCGGGTCAGAGTGCCCCAGCCAGCAGTAAGCATGAGCAAGCATGGGAAGGGTGGTATGAGGAGCCCAGGGAACAGACACCAGAAGACAAACCAGAGGATGCACGTACTGTTTGGGGAGCTCGAGGGAGGTCGGAGGAGGATTCCAGGTGTCCGGGTGGCCAAGCATCCAGTCTGACCAGACTTTCACGCTGGGGAGCAGCTCCTTCAGGTCCTGGGGCAAGGCAGAGACCTTGATGTCGTCCTCCTCATCCTCCTGCTCCATCTCTTGTGCCTGAACTGCAAATACAAGATGTGAGAGCTGAGCCAGCTCACCACAGTCAGGAAGCAGGCTCAGGCAGGGACTGGGGATGCATGCCACAGATCCCAACATCCCAGCCTTGGACACGCAAGGGAACAGCCACAACCCACAGGAAGCACAAAGACAGATCTGTTCTCCCTATACAGACTGGCCTGAGGGTCTGTGATCCCTTTCACTGAGGGCAGTGGGGTGTCACTGCAACAGTCATAAAGATAGGATTCCAAGGTCCTAGTTTTGGGAAGTTTCCCAATAGTTGGCAGAAAGCATACCCTGAGTCTATCCCTTTCTTCCAAACATTTCTGCCTGCACACATCAGGGGCTTTCCTGTAGATGATCCAGCCGTAACCTGGGCAGAGTTTGGGATACTCGGAGAGAATCCATGGGCCCCAGCAGAGGGGAAGGGGTGTACAAAACAGCAGGGAACGAGGGCCTGAACCCCACCAGGCTGCCTCATGGGCTCCTGCGTGGATCCTGCTGGTAACCCCTTACCTGGCACACACTCCCTTAGCAGGTTGGTGCACCTCCTCACCAGGAGTGCAAACATGGAGAGCCCCAGGGCTGTGGCCTGTTCCTGGATGACAGAGCGACAGTCTTCAGAGATGCACTCTAGGAGACAGAGAGGGTTTGGGTCAGATGTTCCATCCTGCTTTGCCTTCACAGCCTCCCTTTCCACATCCCACATGGGGCAGGCGTGAGCCATTCTCCAACTCACACCTGTCCTGGACCCAACTGCTCCATGTAGGGGGAAAAAAGGTGGTGAGTGGCCAACCTGAAGCGGGAAGAGGCTGCAGCCACACTGCCCACACCATGCCCAACCCCACTGTGTGTGCTTAGCCAGCCAGCACCAAGCTGGCACTCAGGGTTCTCAGTACAGAAGCTGCTGCCTGGAGCTGCTGCCTTTCCCTGAAGGAAGGGGGTATGTTTAAGTGTTAAAAGGGTAATTAGCTGCATGTTTGATCTCTGTCCCTGCTGGAGTTTTAACCTCAGCAGCTGAGGAGGGGGCTCCTCCCATTAGTTCAGCAGTCACATAACAGCTTGTCAAGAGAGCTTAATTGGAACTGTTACTCAAGTAGATGCCACACGACCACAGCTCTTCCAAACAGAGCCGGCTCGGAGTGAGAGCAAATCCCCCCGGCACATCTACACCCAGCCAGAAACCACTTCTGAGGCTGCTGAGAGCAGCGGGGAGCTGGCTCGAGGGAACTGCCTGGAGCCGGGCGTGGGTTACGCAGAGCGAGGCCAAGAGTTTCGTGGGGAATGCCAGGCTGCCTGCGAGCGCTCAGGCACTGCCGGCTGCTCCCAGAAGGGTTTTAAGCCTCATGGGCAGCCTCTGGCCCCCAGTCCCCTCTGCCCTCCATTCACATCCACTCCTGGCTGGCTGGGAAGAACCAGCAGGACTGGATGCACCCGCACCACTCAGGGGGTTCCCACCCGCCTGTGCCGTTTGCTCTGCACACGACGCTTCTCGCTGGCTTGCGCATCACCCGCTGCAGGACCAGGGCTTCCCCGCTGAGAACAGCTGCCCCAAGCCAGGCAGAGGATTTGCACAGTGACCACAAACACACAGGTACTGACTCCAAACGGACGTCCATTAGTGAAGCCCCAGAGCTGGGATGCGGAGGGAGAGCCCCTGCAGACCCTGGCTCCCAGGCACATCAGCACCAGCTGCATGTCAGCATGGAGAAGGTGTTGGAAGCCGAACTACCCTGATGTGGCAGAGCAGGGATTTCGAGCAAAGGCCAAGAGGATTAGAGCAAGACACTGAGACCCCGTTTCAGCCACGAGCTAGCAAAACACCTGAGGTGCAGAGAACAAACAGTGGGGTCTTATGTGCAAATTATTTCAGAGGGGTGGCATGGGAGATTAAAAACAACCAGAAAAAGACTAAAACACACCAAGAAAATACAGGGAAAAAAAGGGAGGAAGATCTGCAGGCTCCATTTGGCCAGTTCCTCATCTGTCAATAAGTTCAGCACCAAGTGGAGAAATCACTGAATGTAACCCAGGGTGGCAGCAAAAGGGCCTGGTAGCCGAATGAGGGTGCTCTGCTCCTGGAGCCAGGGCTGAGCCGGTGCCGCAGAGCAATGGTAGGAAGTGCCGTACTGCAGGGGCTGTCAGCTTTTGGAGGAAACATAAAACTAAAGATGTGACCACTCTGGGACAGTAAATCTCTTTCATGAAGCCTTTCCCACAATTAAGAGCGTTAGTCCCAGTGCTCTGGCCACAGTCCAGTCCAAGAAATTACAGTCATCTTCCCTACGCTCCCTCCTCCTGCACTCTGGTGAGATGCTGGACTGTCTTCACTTCTTGTCTTAAATGGACACACAACAAGACCACAGTGGTCCAGCTGCCACACCTGAGCCTGGCAAGTCCCCAGGGGGTGAAAATCTCCAGACATTTCTGCAAGCACCCCCACACTTTGAGTGGGCAGCACCCCCAGGACTCCAGGCACTGCACTCAAACAAGACCCATGGTGACTCCCAAACTGGGCTGGTGCAGAAGCTACATCCTCCCCCTCCAAAACAGACAAAGCTTAAAGGTGTTTGTGATGGTGAGAGTGATAAGCACCTGTATTTCAGGGTGTATTTCAGAGACTGGCTCCAAGTGCTGGAGCAATGTTCTGCGGTGGCTGTAGCCAGGCTTGGTCGCAGGGCCTCAGCCCTTCCCACTGCACTTGTTGCAGGCTACAAGTTCCCCACGCAACCAAAACACAGTAAAAAGTTTCTTGCATGTGAGCTGTGGCAGGTACAGCCGTCTGCAACCCGATCACTCAAGCTGGAGCGCTACGGCCACAGCTCCATCAAACATCTTGTGCTGCTGCAGACGTGAACCGTGTGCCCACCAGCTCACAAAGCCACGGTGCTCCAACGTACCACAACAATGCTCAGCCTCGATCCAGCCTGCAAAGCTGCCCACTGTGCAAATAAATGGAACAGGACACCCGCATTTGAGGGCTGTTTCCTCACAGTTCCAGCTCAGCTACTCTGGGTGTTGTTAGCTCATCATTAAATTACACTAAATTCCCTCAGTCCTGTTAGTTCATTCCCCGGCCAAGCTCATCAGCCTCATTCCCAGGAGGCTTCCCCAGCAGGGAAGGACAAGCATCCAGGTGGGTGCTTTTTCAAGACCCCTGAACATACACCAGCACTCCAGCTCCCAGCCCTGCCAGCAAAGGCTCTTAAGAGCTTAACTGTAGGACAAAAGAGGAAAGCACCATAAATCAGGAGAAACTTTCTCTCTGTGCCTTTTCACCACTTTCCTCGGGAGGCTGGGAGCTCTGGCTTTCCCTGAGCTGGGAGCTGGGAGCCAGTGGAGATGACTATGTGAGGCTGTGGGGTGGCAAACCCCACGCTGCCCTGCCACAGGACACAGTCAAGGCGAGGGTACAGTCAAAGGGCAAAGCACTTGGGGTGTTTACATAAAAACCTGTGGAATGTTTTGAGTGATGGGCAGTAAGGAAAGCAATTCTCCGCACCCACAGCGAGGTCTCTCGCCCACACCATGCATTGTCTGAGCTTACCCTGGCGCTAAGAGAAAAACACTTCGTGGAAGATACACTGAAATGGAAGTTGGAGCAACAAAACTGCTCTGGAGACCACAGGGCATCATTACCTCTGAGCTGAACAATGGGCTGTGCTGATGGTAATGGATGTTAAGTCACAAACTTCTTGGAAAGAGATATTCCTGGAGGGTGGAGTGACACTTAGGTCATTCTTGTCCTTGCAGTTGCACAGCACTAGTAAAACCTGGGGACAGCAGCTGCCACAGAGCAGGCAGAGAGATCCTGACTGCCCAGGTCAGGGCAAATCCTGTAATTTCCAGATCTGTTTCCCCAGATCCACTGTGGGTGCAAGAGAAGCAGAATGACAGGGTGAGGTTCACAGGGAACCCTGCATCCTATCCCTGCAGGCAGTCACCAAAAGCTTGGTGACAGAGACTTCAGGTGGCATCGATGGCACTCCATCAGCTAAAGCTGCCACAAATCCAATCCACTTCCTCCCCTGAAACCCCAAATCAGGCTGCAATCAGATAACCCTCCCACTTCACACTCAGCCACGCTGTGCAGCTGGGGCACGGTGTGGAGGTGTCAGGCAAACTCTGGAGAGAAATCACACGCAAAAGAAGCTGGCAGGAGGTCACAAGTCCTGAGGTGGTTGGAGCTGTGGCTCCAATGTGCCACCAGCAGCCACAGCAGTGACACTCCGCGGGAAGTCATCCAGCACCAACAACCACAACACATTCCCCCTCTACCTTCTCCCCTTGCAACCCGGCAAATGTCCCTGTTAATGCCAGCACTGGATAAACAGCTCCTGTCACCACGTCACCTCTCAGCTCTCGCCTGCGCAGCCACCCTGTGAACCCGACCACGCAGCTCGGCGGGGTTAGAAATGTCACCTTTCAGCTGTGCCACTGCCATCAAAGGTGCTGCGGGGGCGGAGAGGCGGGTGAGCAAAGCTGGCACCGCTACCTCAATAACTGCTTGTTAAACCACAACCTGAGGTCAGGGCTTCAGGACTCGCAGCCAAGACTGACTGAAGGTAAATCCATACCCCCACCGTCGCACGCTGTAGTGACACACAGCCCCTGGAGCCACACTGAAGTCACAGAAGGGAGCTGAGCCAGCCTCAAATCCCTCCTTCTGGGAGCTCCCTTAGGCTGGAGCTGTTTCTTGGCCACTTGTAGCCCCACATCAACTACATCAGCAAAACTCAGGCACGTGCAACGCTGCACAGGGCTAGAAAGGAGCAGGCCGAGTGTTTTACAGCAGGAATGTGTCATCAAATGCTTTGCAGCCCGAAATGACGGTAATTTGCATCGCCCCACGCTTCACAGGCTGAATTTGCCTGGAAGATCTGTCTTGCTGCACCAGGAAAAGCAAAAGCCCTGCAGTCCCCTGTAAGCCCCCGTGGAGGTCAGGGCTCCAGAGGCTGGAGCAGCAGCAGGACGTGAGCTCTGACAGTTGTGAGCACCGTGTTACTAAGCCTGCCTGACACCAGCCACTCGTGGAACCCTTTTTCCAGCTGGCTTGGACTTTAACTATTGGAGCTGAAGTTTCCATGCTGGGTGCCTGTCTTAGCTCGAATTCTTCTGGAAATCTTTAGCCAAAACAGCTCGGCCACTTGTGAGAATAAGGCTAGGAAACAAGATAGTGGCTCACCCCTGTTTAAAAAAAAAAAACACTTACAACCTTTTCCTTGAGCTGATCTAGCAACTGCAAAGCCTGGAACGGGGATCTGAGATTTTGCTGCAGAATAACCTTTTTAACAGAGAGTTTTCCTGTCCTACTAGAAATCTGTCCACACTTGGCCAAGCTATAAACATCTGAAAGACAGTATTTTTTCCATATTCAATAGGAATTCATTTTAGGAGTTAAAACCTTCTAAGATTTCACCTCCCTGAGCATGCTCCATCTTCCTACCTCCCTTCATCTAACCTGTGTTACAGGCAGCAGAGCAACTGCACTGCTCCCATCCAGCCTGTGGGGACCTCTGAAAAAATGTCCATTTACTAGTCACTGCTGCTTTCTGCAAGCTGGAGACTGGACCCAGACCCCTCCAACTGGCTCCCAGGCTACCTGCTCTGAAGCAGAGCCCAAAAGCGAGAGAGGGAGAGGGGAAGGGAGGGAAAAAAGGGGAGCTGACGAGCATCAGACTGCGAGCACAGAGCAAAAGCAACTGGAAACCAGGGACAGGTGGCTTTTCTGAAGACCACGAAAACCCTCTGAGCTGCAGAAGAGTCCTTCCTCTTCGCGTGGAGGACAGAGGGTTTTTCCTCCAGCTGGGTACTGGGGCTGCACGGAGAGCACCGTTTTCCTACCAGGAGGCAGTTTCCTTTGCAGGGAGCGTGCGGAGAGCGGGGTGGATCGGCCGCCACAGCGCCCTCTGCAAGCACCTACCTGGGCTCTCCCTGCACCCACAGCAGGGCTGCGAGCTCTGCTCCCACCCAGCCGGCAGCAGAGCCCGACCCAGGACTTCTGCAGCCATAAATCTACCTGTTTCACAGGGGAAAGGGTGTGTGGGGAGGTGGGGGAGAAAGAGACAGCGAGAAAAGGGACTTTTGTAACAGGGAGAAATTTGCGTTTCTCTGAGAACGTTACATTCATGGAAAACATAAACCAACTGTCGTCAAAGTCGTCTGAGCTCAGGAAATGGAGCGGCCGGGAGAAGGCTGCCATGTGGCCGGATGTTATGTATTTCTAATTAGTGCTATACATCTTTCAGCAGCGAGTGTCCTTTTGCTGGGAAACACAACGCGCTGCCCTTGTTATTGTAACTGTCAGAGAGTGCTTAAACAGATAATCTCCAGGAAAAGTGATAAACACATCCCCTCTCCCACTAGGGTGTGCAAAACAGCAATGCCAAACCTTTATTAGGGCAACCAACCAGCTACAGGAAATGGGAATGGGAAAAGAGCAGGCGATGCAAGGGACGGCCGCCTCCGAGGAGAGGGATTTGCTGGAGGAAGCTTCTTTCAGCCACTTGAGTGCCATGTGCCGAAGGAAATCCTGCGAGGGACAACTGGGGCAGAGCGAGCTCAGGACACGTAGCCTCGGGCAGGGGGGTGCTTGCAGGGATGGGCCAGGGGGCTGGGAGTGAGGGTTCCCAGCTGCTCCGCTCCGGGAGTGCCCTTGGCTGCAGTGGAAGGGAGCCACAGCAACCCCCAGGCTCACAAGCAAGCAGAGGACATGCTCCTCCATCCATCCTCCCCCCAGATAAGCGCAACACAAGGAATGCTGAACCTTCCACAGTTAAAACAACACCAGCCAACAAGCCTTAGAGTCTCAAAGGAGACCAGGTTCCTTTGATTCAAGCAACTGGACTGCTCCATCCAAGGGTCAAGAGGGCTCTAGCGAGACAGTTTCCATGCTGGCCCCTCCATCCTCACCTGAGCTGTGGCTGTGGAAGCCCCGAGCAGTGCTGGCAGCAGGTGATCCCAGCAGGGATGTGCTTTGCTCCCAGGGAGCAAGGCTGAACCCCACCTTCCCCAGTGACCGTATGGGAAGGCAGTCAAAGGAACAAATGGGTCTATGGACACAATCCCAAGGATGACATAATGGGCTGGCCTGGGAATGCGGGAGCTGCAGGAGCTCGGTGAGTGCAGGGCTGGGGGCGAGCAGAGCCCAAGGCACCCGGCTGATGTGTCAGCAGCCCGGAGGCACAGACAACTGATTCACCAGCCGGCTGCTGCCCTGTGGGGAAGGAGGCAGAGGCTGGTCACCTCGGAGCTGACACCACCTGAAGGCAATTCGCTTGCTCTCTTAGCGCTCAGACACAGTGTTTTCCCCGTGAGTCACTCTGGGCCAGACGCAGGGTTGGCAGGGCTACAGGGCAGCCCACCGGGATGGGGCTGTCTGCAGGAAGCAGGGAAGGAGAGCCGTGCTGCCGGCCCAGGCAGCTGGTCCCGCTGGTGGAGACCGCACACAACCGACGGGAATATAAAACAGCAAAGGGAGGGGGACGCTCACAGCTGTGGGGCATTTCCCCGACACCACCTCGCAGGGGACCTGTGAGTCACTGGCACTCCCAGCTCTTCGCTGGGAACTGGCGAGTCACACACACACACACACACACACATACACTCATCTGCCCCCTGAAAGAGCCTGGGAACCTGGAGGCACTCGCTCAGTCCTGGCTAATACCCCGCAAAGAGCCTGGGAACAGATGGGCAGCTCTCCTGGCAGGATGCGCCCCGACTCTGAATTTGTAGACAGCAGCGCTGGGACTGAGCTGAACATTACCACCTGCAGCACACAGGGCTGAAGCCCTCCCAAAGTTACCTTCAGACTGCAGTAATAACCTGGATGCCCCCAATCCACCTCTCCATATCATGGAGAGGCAGGAAGGTCCCGAGAGGGTCTCAGTGACAGGGCCCAGACATGCAGCAGCACCGAGGAACTTGCCGCACGTGTTCCCAGAGCAGCTGGGGCCGCCCAGGAGCCCTCGGCTCCCTCTGCTCCATGCTGAAACCCTGACTTGTCCGAGGGAGGGAAGGAGGGAGGCCTAGGAGGTGAGGAATGCTGGGGGCCTGGGGAGGATGGAGCAGCTCTCCCTGTGGAAGCCATTAGATATTCAACACTTCATTTGTTTCCAGCCGTCCTGGACTGCAGCGCTGGGCTCTAGGACGGGAGGCTCTTCTCTGACGTAACCAGGAAGCAGCTGCAAAATTAAGGAATCCCTCATGACATCATAAAAAGGGTCGATGGTTTACAGGGGAAGGTATAAAAATTAATGACATATTCCCACCCGAAGCAGCCAGCCTGCCCAAGAGCCACAGGGGAAGCCACGCTCTGCCCGACACGAAGGGGCTGCCTGCCCAGGACAGCTCTGTGCTGCCAGCTCCCTCCGGCTCGTCTTGGCTCTGATTGTCCCTAAGCCCAGGCAGGGCTGGATCCTTGCACCTGGGGTGCGATAACCAGCTCAGTATATCCTTCCTGACCCTGATGAACAAAGCTTTAAGGGAATGACTTTGGGGACAGCTTTCTTGTGTACTCAAGACTGGCCAGGAATCAACGACAAACAACATCATTGTGAAGTGACTCGGGGAGAGATGGTTATTATTTTCCATGGGAAAAGTAGATACGTGCAGAGAGTGCCCCCAACACCCCAATTTCTGCAGCTCTGGGAGACCAACAGGAGCTGAAAGAGGAGGCCATGGCATGTAACCCAGGCTAGGGCAGAAAGAATGACATTAGCCTTGAGGACAAGCACAAAGCCATTTCCACTCGAAAAGGGAAAAGGATAGTGGTTTAAAATTAACTGCAGCCTTTTCCAGGAAATATCAGTGGAAAGAAGCAGCCATTTTTAGAAATGTTATTCTCAGAAATTTCCTGAAAAGACCCATCAGTCAAAACACAGATTGAAGCCATTTCCACTTGCACTAAGCAGCACTTCGGAGCCCTCCCTCCACACTTGGGGTGCTTGACCCAGCTGGCAAGGCCAGGATCCTGCTCTGCACCCCTGACCCCAGCAAGGCTGCGGGAGTCAGTTTTGGATGTGAAACAGCCCATGCAGCGTCACAAACACTCCTCCTGCCTGGGGACGCACGTACATCCCAGTTTTCACTAGTCACGCTTGCACTGAGACACACCGGCCCTCAACCATCACAGCTGGGGCAAAGGCACCTCCAGTTTCACCCACACTGGCAAACCTGGAGAGCTGCCAGAGAAGCCGTCATTTCTCAGCGCCGCCTTCACCGGAGCCGCTCTGGGCACGTGAGCTGACACTGGCACTTACGACACAGGCACAGCAAAGTCCTCGCTGCCTTGAGGCTCCACATGATCCCCAGAGCCACAGGTTCTGCTGCTAACAACTGACAGCAACACGAATTTGACCTGTCTGGCAGCCAAAAGGCTGGCAAATCCAAATGTACGTAACTCCTGGCTGGCTCATAAGCAAGCGTGTCCCTTCAAGCTGGCACGTCGGCTCATCAGCGCATCCATAGCCCCAGACCAGCCTGGCACCAGCTGTCTTCCTGCAGAGGGAATATTTGCCATAAGATGCACAAGCAGGATGGGATTGAAGTGACTGCAAGGGCGAAAGGGCCCAAAGGCGAGCAGAGCATCTGGATGAAACAGAGAACACTGCATGAAAGAAGACAAATCATAGATGATAGAAATGAAAAAAGGTTTTAGGGGCACTGCAGTGATGCAGAATGATAAAAGAAACCCCCTGACGGCTTATCCTCTGTCTGCACAGATCTGTGAGCTGTTCTTGAAGACTCTAGCTGCACAGCCAGAGCCCTGAATCTCACCTCAAAAGGGCTGGTGAGGAGCTCTTCAGCTGCCAGGGAGGCTGGCTGGGTGTACACAGCAGCATGGCAAGTGCTACCAGCATCCCACCCAGGAGCTCCATGTGCCCAGCCACAATTGCGTCAGATGTTATTTTCAGTGGGGAGGAGGTGTGAACGGGGCTTCCCAGGAGATTTCCTCCAGTCTCGAGTGAAGTTTCACCAGGACAATCGCAGCCAATAACAGGCAGCAATTGCACCCCCCAGCCCATGCTGGAGGTGGGCATGTCCTGGGCAGCGAATGTGAGCAGACGGCCTGGAACTTGGCTCCTGGTGGGTGAACCTTGGTGAGCACTTCAAGCCCGGAGTTAATGGGAGCAAGTGCCTGCAGACAGGAGCATTCGGAGAAAGGAGCCTCTGATGGGGCAGGAATACCAAAGCGTGGAGCTTCCGTTTCAACACGTTCACTCCTTTGCTGCTCTTCTTTTTACGGCTTCCTGAGGGACCAGTGTGTCAGTTCGCAAAGCAAATGCCAAAACGTAAAAGTGAAATCCGTGCCCCTCTCCCAGCAAATCCCAGGGTCTTCACTGAATGCCTGCAGGCCCGAACTGCTGCCTCTCCTCCTGCGCCAGCGCCCGCTTGGTCTCTCCAGCCTCCCTGACCAACGGCAGTGGCACCCCGAGCCCCCCAGCACCAGGACACCCTGCCAAGAGGGGCACAGCCCAGCCCCTCTGCCTACAGTGATGCTTACCTAACACTTTCCATTCTAAGACCCTGGTCTCAGCTCCTAAGAACTTTGCCAAACTTTAACCATTTAGGCTGCAATCCTCCATGCCAAAAGCTTTCTTCGAGCTGAATTTATTGGGAAAATTTCAACTACAAAGGTTCAGCCATTTGCCAGAATGAGGTTAGGGAAAATATATTGTTCTTCTGAAGTTAAAAATTCTTTGACCATTTCAGCAAAATCCCTAGCACCTTCACACTTCGGAGCAGGAACCAGAAGTTTGGCAGGGCACCGCGGCAGGGTTGGGGTGTGCCTTCTGCCACCTCCATCCTGCTTTGCCAAGGTGGGGACCTGTGGAAATCTGGGTGTTCATTATCAGACACCTCTCACATGCCACTCCAACTATGAAGCAGCAGCTGGTTCATCTGCTCGGATAGACAAGGGAAAAAAGAACCAAGCCAGGTGAGACTGGAGAGGGAAAGGGAGGTGCAAAAGGGGGCTGAAGTAGCACAAGGGAGGAGATAGGATAGCAGCCCTTCTCCAGCCCCCTCACTGCTCTGCTGGCACCATCAGAGGCTGCTCTCCCCAGAGGGTAACAGCTCCACACAATCCAGCATTCCTGCCGTGGCAGAGGCTTGTGTGGTGCAACTAGATTTACGTGCCAGCCGAGGATCCCAGATGAGGTCAGTCTGCTTCCATGGGGGAGCTCGCTTTTCTGAAATATATGGAAATTACACATCCAAAAAACCGCTCAGAACACCAGACTTGGAGGCATCTATGCAGCTTCAAGTCAGCTGCATCACACTTACTCATCATAAAGTCGTCGTAACAACACATCACTTCTTCTCCCCTCGAGGTACCATTTTCAGTCAGCACAGAAAATTAACAGGCAGCAGAGACCCTCCTGCAGGGTGTTCTGATGTGCTGACATGTGTATGTGTTCAGAAAGGCTAAGGGCTGCAGGACAGACTCACGGTTTGAGGATTAAGATGGAGAACTTGATGCCACCTTTGCCTTGGTCTTGAACTTCCAGGGGGATCCAGAAGTCCCCTCTACCCCTCCTTCCCAACACACAGTCAGTATTTGTGTGTCACTGACTTGTTGACTGGCCATAGTGATACAGAGGGGATGGAATTTGCAGACACTGGGCAACTCTGCTTTGAGTAGGATCAAAGGCAGTTCCTGAAGGATAATATTTTTAGGAGAACTCCATCTCCTGCACCTCAAGCTGGGCAGTCAAGAAGCTAGAAAACTGGTATTTTCCTCAAGCTCAGTTCCCCATCGGTACCTGTTGGAGGTACTACGAAAAAAGGCACCCAAACCCAAGATGTTTTAAGCACAAACCAGTGAGTTTACACTATCCAATTATTTGGACCTCAATCTTCTAGCTCTTCCTACCCTCTATGTGGCACTAAGCATGATGATAACACTTAATCAGCGACTTCTCTTGAAAACTCCCATGCGAAAGGAAAGGAATTTTACAAGCAAAAGGACTGTAACAGGAAAATTGAGCCTGGGATCTCTTTGCCATGTCATCGTCTTGTCTATCACAGGAGGCCTTATCTGTGTTACACCACCCCTCAAGTGCTGCTGAGCACAGGCTTTGAGGCTCACTCTGTTTGGAAACAACCCCTCGCAACGCTCCTCACGAGGATACAGCCAAATTCACCCCCCCCCAGACCTCTCGTGGTGAATGGGGGCTGTGGTCTTCCGTGGAAATTTGGAAAAAATTCTGCTCCGAGCGGTGCCATGCGAAGGGAGGTTCTCAGGTGTCAAGTGAGCAACTCCCTGCGGGAAGGGCTGCGACCACAGGCACAAACCCACAGCACGCAGAGAAACCATTCCAGGAAGTTTAACATCCGAGCCCCCCTATTAGAAAATATGATCTCAGTGCTCCAACAACCTACACGGAGCCGGAGCCTCAGGTCCCAAACCCCCGTGCAGACTGCGGCACGCGCGCGCGCTCACACCGGCTATTGAGCCCCCGGCCACGGCACTCAGGAACTAAAGAGCCTTAACCTTCTACATTCATTAACAAGCACAAGACATCACGGGTTTATGCCAAATTCCTCTTTCCCCCTGTGATTGGAGATAGGATTGGCATGACCGCGACGTTCTCTGCAGCTACTGTTGCTGCAGAATTCCCAGCGCGGCCATTTGGAGGGAAAGGCTGCGCTGGAGGGTGGTGGGCTCACCCTGGGGTGCCCCAGCACCCCTTTTGTTTGCTGCTGTGTCTCGTGCCAGGAGGACGTGAGGGAGCTGTGGGTTCCCATACAGCCAGCGCCGCTGCGTTTCCTGCAGAGATTTGAAAACCTGCTGCAGTTCCAAAGCGAGCTTCGATTTCACTGTGACCAGCAGCTCAGAGACTCATAGTTACTATACAGCCGAATAAAATATTTTTTCATAAATTTAACGCCAGCATGTCTGTGTTTGGAAACTTTGAAAATCCATGTTGTATGGTTTACTGCACTGGAAAAGGTGCCAACAGAGTTTCAAAGGAAGGGAAGTGTATAACTGTTTCCTTTCAAATGCATTTTCCAATGGGATCCATTGAGGGAAAAGGCTGGAACTAACTAAAACATTATTAAAAACTGTTATGAAAAGAGACAGAGAGATGGAAAAAGATAGACAAAAACTCCAATACACAGCCGAAAGGGAGGGAGGGAGACAGGCGGCAAGAAAGGGGATATGGGCAGAAAGACACTTTGGGTGGGGAAAATGGGGCGAGACGGGGAGTTTTAACTGGCAGTCGCCCTTCGTGGTTTCATATTGTTGCAGATCAATCGATCAGGATTTCAAGTGCTGCTGGCCCGGTGGCACAAGACGAACCACAGAGTTGGCTGCAAGTGCAGCCCTTGCGAACTGCTGACCTTCAGTTTTCAAACCAAAAATATTCTTTGGGAAACGGTTACAACCAGGTTCCAGCCCCGGGCTGCCAAGCAAAAAACAAGCACTACGAACCTGAAGTAACGCCCCAAGTAACTTACACCAAAGCAACAATCAAGACTAGTAATCTGAAGTAACTCCCTGGTGTGATTCAACCAGCAGTAACCGCGCGTGACATGTGTGCAGGGGCTTGGCTCTTCCGTCCTCCCGGAGTGGAGCGGGGAGTTCTCCAATCACTGACACCCTCCGTCGCGATCAGCATCGGCCCTCAGACCGCTCCCGCTCCGTGTTGGCCACGCTCAAGCTACTCTAACCAAGTCTATAAATACCAAAGCAATTGGGTCCATATAGCACGGCCACAGCCCGCTTCCAAAACCACCGCTCCAGCTCCAGGCACAGCCCTGGGTTTGCTGCCCTGCGAGCGACGGGGGAACCAAAAGGGGTTCGAAACATACATTTTGTCACAGGTTCCAGTGCCCTGGTCATCAGGAGGCTGCCAGGGTAGGGGCTGGATCTCTGTTGCTCTGCCAGGCTTCAAAGAGCCAGGCTGGGGGTGGGCAAAGCTCGGCGCACGCCTGCAGAGCTCCAGGCCTGTGGTTCCACGGGGTGTAGTAACCCTGGGCTGTAGCACACATGTCGAGGGATGAGGGGAAAAAAATAAACAGACAGACAAAAGAATGAGGATGCTTTGCCAATTCCAATTGTGCAGCTTTTATTTTAAATGCTTATCAAGCTGAGAAAGAGCAGAGTTCTTGGAAAACAAGGTTTCCTTTCTTCCCATGCCAGTGTCAAACACCCTCAAGGACGGGTACAGCACAGGCGCTCGCTGCTGGCTGCCCTCTCTGCAGCCGCCACCCCGTCCCACCCGTCTCAGGAAGGGTTTGCAACTAATAGCCCTGGTGTTTCTGGTAAAAAGATCTCTGTGATATTTTTTATATATATATATATGTATATATATATATAAAATATTTTTTTATTAATCTCCAATCTGGCTGGGTTCAAATTATGGCCAATTATCCACCAACACTTCTCGCCAATAAAATAAATTTTTACGGGCCCTAATTACTGCTTTCGCTGAACCGCTCTACAGGAAGCCGGGAGGCTGCGGCTCTCCAGACAGGCAGCAAGAACAGTAA
>VXAY01001425.1:52455-92001 GCA_013399855.1 Oxyruncus cristatus | reverse complement strand
GGAGCGGGGGGGAGCGCTCGCCCGGCTGCAGCGTGAGACACGCAGGGCGGCCCGCGAAGCGCTGCGTGTGCCCTGCGCACGGCCGGCCGTCAGGTCCCCCGTCAGTCGCAGCACCCACTACCTGTGACGCAAGGCTGTTCCTGGGGACAGGAGTGACGGCCGCGGCGCTACGCCGGGGGGACGGGTCTGCGGACGCGAGCCGGCGAGAAAAATTATATTTGGAAACGGCTCTGCATCAATCACACGTGACAAGGGAGAGGCAGAGTCGCCTCCCATCGCGGCTTCGGGGGAGCAGCCTCGGGGAGGGGGGGTACCCCCCACCACCTCCCCGCTGGCAGAGGGGAGGTGGCTTCTCAGCCCAGCTCCCACCTTTGGTTCTCTGCGTTCCAAACGCAGTTAAGGGAAGGAGACGGAAATAGCAGAAAGGTAGAAAATTCCTCTGAAAACGCGAAGTATCCAGCCTGCTCCCAGCTATGCACACACATGCTCCCGCCTGCCAGCACAGCGCGGCCCCGAAGGGCTCCCCGAGCACGAAAAACGAGCGGGAACCCGCTGGGTGACTGCAGCCCACAGCCCAGCTCACCCTTAACCCCGCTGCTCTGCACGGAACGGGGAGAGCGGAGCTGCTGCTCTCCATCAGGGAACACCGTCCGTGGCAGGAACCCAACCAGCCCATGTGAGCCCGGGCTGCCACGCAGGTATCCCAGCTCAGCTGGGGAAACGCGGCTCTGCAAGATTGATTAATTTTTTTTTTTCTTTTTTCCCTTTCTTAAGCAGGATTACACTAATTTCCAAGGCCTAATGGAGTCCAGCTGCGATGGGGAGGCAACGCCGCAGTAGTACAAAGACCTTTACACATTGGTGCAAACTTGTACAACGTTTAGCGCGCACACACACACGCACACACACACAAAGCCCTATAAAAAGGATGCACTGCAGCGGGATATTTTTAGTCTTGACAATACAGCCCTAAAAATACAACTTTGCTAATACATCACTACAGAAATATTCCCAGTGTCCATTCAGGAACGGTTTAAAACATTTATTTTTGTTTCCTTTTGCAATGGTCAGAGAGGAGGGAGAAAATAGAAACTCATTGATAAGAGGAAACGAGAGAGACATGAAAAATTGAAAACTACCTAAAAGCTCATGGAGAGGTTTATTTTATTAGTTCTTAATAAATATCTTGCAGATTTCCTCAGGAAATACACCAGATCACATGTAAAATAGTTTGGTACTGATGTCAACTGTGTCAGCATATGAAATCTATTAGGGTGAAGCCACAGCAGGGTGATCAGCGTGCTGAAAAACTGCACGGCACTGAGGCAAGGGGGGGCGGGGGGAATCTCACGGCCCTTCCAAATTCTTCGAGAGGTAAAAAAGTCAGCCAAGACGCAGAGAGAGAGAAAAAAAGATCCCACATCCTGCTTTGCGCTGCCAGCAATGTGAAGTGCCCAGAGATTAATTCTATGTCTGGCCTGGAAATGTGACTTTAAAGCATTGGAAGGAGCGGGGAGGAGGAGGAGGAGAGAGGAACGAGAAGGCCAGGCGAACCGGGACTGGCACCGTGCCACCGACCCCCCTCCCATCCTTCCCAAGCCGTGTTTCAATGTAGACAGCAGTAAACCCCAACAGACGGCAGCTCCCGGGGCTGCCAGGGCCTCGCACCAGCTGGGGCGCGTCTCCCGCTCCCCGTGCAGATGGGCCCTGGAGCATCACTTCCGCTGCGCCTGCTTTTTAAAGCCACACGAGCCCATGTGGCCCTGTTTCGCTGCTCCCTGCCACGGCCCCGAGCACGGTTGGGGCCCCCCGGGCGGGACGAGCCCTGCTCGTCCCAGCACCAGGCACGAGGGTTGTCAGCCCTTGGCTCCTCGGGCCCCGCGCTGAAGGGTTTATGCTGTTCCCAAACCCGCCTTTGGCAGCCGGCGCCTCCTTCTCCATCCCTGTGCCATTACCCAGAGAGCAGGCTCTGCTTACGCAAGGCGCCCCTACAGAGAAGCATCGGGAGTTCACCCAGGCAGGGTCAGGGGACAAACTCACACTCCTGGGAGGGAGGGGAGAAGGGGGAATGGAGAAACCCCACAGTCAAACGCATCCCTGCAGGGCATCTCCCATCCCACGACGACACGCTCTTGTCTGCCTCTTGTCCCGTCCCACAGGCTGGGGGACCTGAGACCCTCAGGGACAGACAAATCACTCGTGCCCTCTGACTGTGACCTGCGAGTCTCCCCTATGGCCACATTAACCACAGCTATCACAAGCCACATCAACCAGCATTAAAAATGACCCTTCCATTAGAGAAGGACCATATACCTTCAGGGCTGTCACCCAGCCAAGGTTAAACCGTCCTGGTCTGTGAAGCTGGATTGAGCACCACTTAGTCAGGGTGACTCCTGAAGGTCACACCAACCAAGTCTTCACCTTCCTCCTGACCGTCACTGAGCAGAGGCAGAGCCAGTGCTGTGCTGCCAAGAACCTGTGGCACAGCACACACAGCCTTGGGTAGACCCTAATCAGCAAAAATAAAAGATCTCCACACATAAATGCCTGTGGGGTCACCTCCTCACTGCAGATGCACTCGCAAGTAGAAACACAGTCTTGGCTATGCTGCCATTCCCGATCTCAGCATTAAGGCAAGAGATCCCAACAAGCTGCCAAGGGTACTTGCTCTCAGCTGAAGCCCCCCCAGCACCAGGCACATGATTCACTAAGGGGCTACAGCCTGAGAGAAGATGGAGGCAGGATGAAGCTGGCAGGGGATGAGCCCGCTGGGCAGCCCCCGGGAGAAAGCTCCCTCACCGAGCTGGCAGGCAGCACTCAAACCTGCACAGGGCACGGGGCGGGCAGCCCTCCCTGCCTACACCTGGCAGGTTATAAAACAGCCTCACAAGCTCAATCAGGAGTTTTACAACTTCACAAAGCACCATAATTAGCCTAATTATACAGTGTTCTCTCAGAGAATTAAACAGAAATACAGTAATTGACTCGGTGCTGCTTAGAAGCACGAGGAAATCAAAGGTGCAAGGCACATTAAAGAATCAGAAACATCTCTTCAAAAGCGAGAGGATTTCCTGTCATGCTGAAAACATCTAAAGCTTCACCAAAGCTGCTGCACCTGGTGTACCCCACTCTGACTCCCTAGCACCCCTCTTTCTCCACCACCAAAGCAGGGGTGATACAGAACCCTGGGACAGCTGCCTCAGGCACCTCCTTTCTCATTTTGCAGCAGGACAGATGGACACAGAGTGCCAGTGCTCCATTTCCTGCCTTTCATTTTATGCAGCAACGCTGCTACTTCATTGAAATAGTGGGTTGGATTTAGCATTCACAGAGTTGGCCATGTCTTGGTGGCACCACAGCAAAGCCCCTCCAACCTGACCTTGCCCGTCACCAGCTCTGTCCTGACTTGCTGCTCGGGCTGCTGAAGCTTGGCTCTAAAGCAGACTCAAGCTTTGTGATTACAAATCATTTCCCTGCTATTTGTTGCCCTGAAATGAGATCTCGGTATCACCCTGCATTTGGTGGAACAGCTTCACAGGCAGATGTAAGGATGGGCTTGTGTGACAGGCAGACTGGGCAGAAGCCCCCAGCCAGCTCATCCAACCCTGCTCCATGGGGACTTTGCTGCACTTGGGCTGGAGGGCAGGACTGGAGAGTATGACACACTAGCAACACTCGGTTTTGCTGGAAACCTTTCCCTTCCCTGCCACAAAGCCCTGCTCAATCTTTTTCTCCCAAGCCAACGTCTAGATTTCAGAAACCTGAACTGCCAGTGGAAATTCCCTGCAGCGCGCTGATTATTACATCTCCTGCTGGCACTTGTGGCAAGGGGAAAAAAAGTCACATGGCTTTCTGGACACACGTTTCACTGAGGAGTCTTGCATCAGAGGGCAGAAGCCAGCAGCCAGGAAAATAACTCCAATTACGGTAAATAAATCCCCAAATATGTGACAATCTGCCTTTTAAACAGGAAACAGAGGGGAATAAGCAAAGGAAGACTTTGGTCTAAACATTGCTGCCACCAGGCTCAAGAGCCCAAGAGCGAGACTCTGAAGACACGTCTGGGCCAGAATTATTTTACCTGAACTTTGCTGATGTGTCTCAAGTCCGAGACAGCTTCCTTCCCTGAAGGGAAAGGCGCCGACAGTTCCCAGCAACTGTGCCAACCTCCAACATTCCCAATGGCTCAAAGGAGAAACCCTGGAGGGTCAGCTGCCACCTCCGGACATGTACATGTCTCTCAGGAGGCTCAGCACAGGAAGCTGTGTGGCTCCTGAGATAAGCAATGCAGGTATCGCTCCCCACACCACCTCACCCTTCCTGCTGCTCACACATCCAAGGTCTGGGCTGTGTCTGGACACAGCTGGTAGCAGACATCACTTGACAACAGGTTAAGTGTAAAAGCCCTTTGCCCAGGCAGTGACATCTCAGAACCCGACAGCTCTAGAGAACCTGTGCAAAGCAGGCAGCACAGAGAAGGACGGACACCGGCACCAGCCAGCCCTGCTCTGGGTTTCCTCTCCTGATTACAACTCAAACACAAAGCAAATATAAGCAGCAATGTGAAGGGAGAGGAAGGATGAATTAAACATCCAGTTCCTCAAAACTTAAGGCCTTGGGAAGTGTTATGTCTTAACACCACCTCGCTGACAGCACTGCCCAGTCTCACAGGGAAAGTCACACAGTGACTGCCAAGTGCAGCTAGAGACTTGAGTACAGACAGCTCAGTCCACGCTTGCTGTATGACGAATGAAGCCCCAGCACCCAGAGAAGGCCAGTTACCAAACTGCTCAACTCCAGCCTCCCTGCACTGACAGGGCTGTGTTTGCACTGCAAACCAAGTCCCCCAGGTAGCTGGAGGGACCTTGGGCTCTTCTCTCAACGGAGTGCAGGGCTGCAGATGTTCAGCATCCCCACGACACAGCCCTGCAACGCGATGTCTTCGTCGACCTCCCTGTTGTGCCCAAAGCTGCCATGGCCCACAGCGCTGCCTGCTCCAAGGTGCCAGCTGGACTCTGCTGAAGCACATATTTACCATGCAAAGAGGGGAATTAAGAGAAAAGGACTTGGTTCTCCTCCTCATACCAGGCAAGATCAAGGTGCTGCTGCTATCTATGGCCTGAGGTTTATTAGGCTTTCCTTTGTTCCTAATTTAAAACTCCACCAAACCAAGGCAGCTACCCACAGCACCGCTTTATTTTTAAACTCAGGCAGATGCACTGGACTCTCTTGCATTCGACTCCCAACACCTTTTGTCAGCTCCAACATGCAAGATGTGGTTACAGCTTCATGAAAAGACACTGAGATGAAGCTGCCGCAGGTGATCAGTCGATGCTTCCTCTGAGCCCTTTCTGATGCTGCAGTGAGCTCTTTGAGCAAAGCTGGGTCCAAGCAGAAACAAGACCGTGGCAATGCTCAGAGCTGAGGTTCTGCTGAGGGCAGACACCACCAGCCCCTGCACCATCTCCGGGGATATTTTAAGGGTTCACGCTGTAGCTCTCAAGCCCGAGCAGCTGCGGTCAGCAAAGCGAAACCTGCTCTGTCCAGCACAGGGCTGCGAACGGCAGCAGGATGGCAGCGGGGAAGGCTGCTGGTTACCACAGCACAGCCTGATTTCAGGGGGTCCTTGGGATCCTCTCCAGCCAGGCTGGGTTCTGAGCCTACACGGAAAAGGGGAAGCCCTGTACCTGCTTAGACACTGCAGATCCTTCGTCACGTCTATCAAGACTTGGGCAAGATCCGCACCTCAAGCTGGTGTAGATGTTTAAGAAGCAAGCAGGGTCACGTGCATTAGGAAACCCTTGCAAAGGCTGCAGTCAGCATACACTTGCTGTGTGACAGCAGCTCTCTGAGCCAGGCAAAGCACCTCCAATCTGGCAGCCTGTGCAGTACTGACCTACTCAACAGTGCCCTGAGGACACCAGCGTGGCAGTGCAGAGGGGAGAGGCACTGCTGTGAATCTGCTGCAGGGAGTGGGATGTGAAACCTCCCTTTCTGCATGAGCCTTTATGGTTTCCCAGCCAACGCTACCTTGCACAGAGAACCCGACCGTGTTCCACTTGAGAAGACACACCCCAGAGGGTTGCAAAGCAAAGCCCAGCCTGCCCCTGCCACACTGGCTGCCCCCTGGAGCCCTCACATCCCACATGAGCACAGTCCCACTACCAGAGCACAAGCGTGAGGTTTTCCTCCTCATCCACTAGGCTGGGCAGAGCAGATGCCCCACACGCTGGTCACCCTGCCCACACTGTCCTTTCCTCTGCTTGAAACACAAGGCACTTTTCCCACTCCTCAGCTAAAGCCGCGCACTTGGCCAGATCCTCCCCGTGCCTCTCTCTGTGCCCTGACTCTGCTCGGCCCCAGGGGGATGCAACTTCATTCCCTACATGTGCTGAGGATGCACATATGGCAGCTCCCTCCCCTCTCCACTTCCACCTAAGCCCGACCTCCTAACAACCTCCACACGGCACAACGCGACCGGCCTGAGAGTGCCAGAAGGCATCCAGGTGCTGCAGCCTGATGCTTCACACCCGCAGCCAGGCAAATTTGCTGGGATTTCCGGGAAGTGTCTCCAGGGTGCCCCGTGCTGCTGCACCCCCACTTTGGTGTGCGCTTGTTTGGAATGCGGGGNAGGGGGGAGAGGGGAAGTTATTCTGGTGGTGGCCTATGAATAACATCCAGTGATTTATAGGAAGTATAATCCAATAATACAGTAAAATAAAACAGTGTGTCTGAGATGGGTTTGATTCCAGGAATTATAAAACAAATTATTAAAGAGAGAGAGAAAGAAAAAAGCCTCAGAGAGGCCAGATCGGAGTAAATTGGGCACAGATGGGCTGGGAGGGGGTTTCTCTCCCTCCACTCACCGAGATGCCCCTGCCGCAAGCACGGCTTCAATTAGTCTTTTCAGAAACCAGAGTTTTATTTCCCCAAATTACAGAATTAAAAAAAAATTAAAATTCTTGGAGTGCTTGTGGTTGGGATAAAGGGATCCAAGCTTCCCTGTGAGTTGGTTGTGCAGATGGCTACCAAACTGTTAAACGGGCCACCCCACAATGGTCCCGCCCCAGACAGACCCTGGGATGGCCCAACACATTAGTGGTTACCTATGTCCTGTCATGGAAAGCTCCAGCAACTGCAAGTCTCTGCCATGTAGAGTGGCTGTCTCTCTCTGCCTCTCTCCCCCGGGTAGGCGCTCCTTGCCCCATGGGTTTGAGATCTACAAGAAGCTTTTTCACACCTTGAACACTCCTGACAGGAGACAGACGGGTCAGTGGGACCCTCACTGGCTGCACGGCGTGTTCCTGCCTCCATGGACAATGCAGGAACACTCCATTTGACGCCAAACAGCAGGGGAAGCACTTCATGTGGGAATTCTTTGGCTTCCTCTCTCAGAGAAAACAACAGATCCAATTCATCTCCCAGGGTCTTCCCAGTGCTGCCCAGCTGCACAGGCAGCTGAGACCAGCTCCGGCGTGCCTGGTGCTGTCCCTGGGGATAAGCTGAGCTGCCTGCACCAGCCCAGGCCACAGGGCTCTGCTGTGCTCACCTGAGCCCTGGCTGGGCAACCACTGCAGGGTTCAGGTAGCCACAGCAGCAACCTGCGTGGGAGAAGGATGTGAAATGCCACGTGCTGCTCACAGCTGGCTGGCTCTGAAACCAGTTCAAACACCTCAGTGCACCTCAAAAAAAGCCATCCTGTCAGAAGAGCACACGGTGACCTTGCACAGGTTGATTTATGTGGCAGTGGCTGGAAGCAGAGACACAGAGGACATGCCACACCTGCCATACTGGGGTCACACCCCTTCAGGGGCACCCCTGAAGGGCCACAGCCCACCCACACCACAGCAAAAGAAAATGAGTAAAAAACAAAGAGCAGCAGATACAAACCATCACACACAAGTCCCAACCTCCTGTGCTGCCTGTTGCCTCACTAAAGGAATTGAGGCAGACCTGGCACAATCCACACCAAAAATGGGAGAAACTGAGGCTCAGTTTCTCGGTCAGGATTACGTTTTGTGTAAGTCTGAGGAAGAGGGAGGACAGGCGCTTATTAAATCATTTAATTGTTCAGGTTTCCTTTTCCTTAATACCTGAATCTGCGCTTAAAAGTTTGTATTCAGGGGCTTAAAATTTTGCAGAAGTTGCCCACATTTCCCACTGTTTTGCCCGTGACACTGCGACACAACTGCCAGCACCAGGATTTCATTAGACACCAGACACAGGGAAACAGGTACATTTACAAGTTTCTCAGGAGGAACTGGGGCTCCAGAGACCTGGAAATACATGACAGGGGAGGGACAGAGCAGTTATCCCTGAAGAGAACACCCCCAGACAGCAGGGAAGAGAGGCTCTTGGACAGATCTCCCTCCCGGCCCCAGAGAGAATCCACGGATCTCTTCCTGCTACTGCGAGCTCGCAGCTGAAGGTCAGACAGGCCCGTGCGATGGGAAGGACACAGACACGCTCTGATCCCAGATTTGCAGGAGGATTTCAGTAGGAGGAGATCTCTGGAGGCTGTTCGGTCCAACAGCAAAGTTAGATCCAGCGCTACAGAGCGGACGCAGCCAAGCTCTGACTATGGCCTGCTCCCCAGTAACATTTCCTGGCAATTTGGGATGCAGGCAGGGTGGGACTGCTCCCTGTGCCCCGCCAGCCTCCCACAGGCTCACAGGGGCGGCTCAGCCCCCTTGCTCCCGCTGCTGCCCATGCTGCTGCAGCACAGGGAGGTGACTCATGTGCTGGGAAATGGAAACCCGCACCTTCCCGACAGTGTTCCTGCCACATGCTCCAGCCAGGCCTCTGCCCACAGCAGCCCACACACCGGGGAAGGAGCCAGCACCCCTGCTCTGTGCTGGGCACTCACTAATCATCCCGCAAACATTCCTGCTTGCCTTCTAAACTCCCGACCCTTATCTGTTTTGCTTTTTATTGCCATCTGCACCCAGCTCTTCCCAGTATTGCAGCATGGGCACTAAGCCCCACCAGTGATGTGCCAGCACTTGGCGTACGAGCACTCGGAGACCACCAGGGCATTTGCGCTGACAACAGGATTTGCTTTGCCAACAATATTCCCGGCAATAGTTCAGGGTCACCGGAGCAAGGAGTCCTTAGGGAAATCCCTGCAGGGCACTGGGCCTCAGATGGCTGCCATACGACCGGCAGGCATTCCACGAACACTGCCACCTGCTCTGCGCACAGCCCGCAGTCTCCCCAGCAGGAACAGGTTTGCTTTTTCCAGAGATCCGAAAGCTCTGAGCAGCTGGCAGCTACCCACACAGGAGGCAGATAACTCAGAGAACACTTAATTTTTCATGAGAAAAAAAAAGTGCTCTCTTTTTCACTCACACAACATCCACAACCTGGGTACGGATGGAAGAACCACGGTCCAGTGGTCTGAGAGTTGGGATTGCTTCCTGCTCTGCCACAGGGGTTTGCCATCCAGCCCAGACAAATCTCTTCCTCTCCTTACCACCCGCTCCCGTCTGTGGCACAGACACCACTGTTAATTCGCCTACCAGGGGTATTATTAATATCACTAATATAATAATTACTGTCACGCAGAGGCATTTGCTTATAATCACAAAGCACTTTGCAGCTCAAAGATAAACACGCCGTCGCTGGTTGGCATCTGGCAGGCGGGAGGGCACGGCGGCCTCACCAGCAGGACTGATGGTTCCCCCCGAGCTTCCCCCGGGAGAGGAGGGTGCCTGCAAGGCAGGCAAGGCACACGGGAGCCGCTTCCCAGCCCTCCGGCTGGTGCTGGTTCACTCCATCAGCTGACCCTGGCCACTAACCACCAGCCTGACAAGTGGCCAAATGGTTCACGAGGGAGGAATCTTCCAGCAGCAGCTCTTTGGGGCTCAGCCTGATCGCCCACATAGTGGCTTTAGCTGAAATCCATCAGCTGGAGGCCTTCATCTTTGGGATCTAAATCCCAAGCCATCGGCATGTGAAATGCCGCTTCCTCCCACCCAGGGAGCACAGCCCCGTCCCTGCTCCCAAACAGCTCAGGCAGACCTGGGTACCTGCTGCTGAGTGTGTGTCGGGGGGACACAGGGAAAAACATTCCCTGGAAGCATTTAAAACTCAGCGGAAGAGGCTTGGGTTTGGTGGCATCTCAACAGATTAAACCTGTCAATGGTAGAGGCCACGTACAGGCTCCTAGGTGGATGGAGGAGGTGAGAGGAGGAGCATAAGTAACACTAGATCTTGCTGTGTTCTCTAGGTGCCTTAATATGGGGCACAGGCTCCAGCCAGGCCTTTCAGAGAGGGGCATCACATCCCCCAGGCACCTGCATGGACACAAGTAGTCACAGGCAATGCCACTTTCCCAACAGTCAAGGACTCCGAGACCCTCCGAGCCCTTCTGGTGCCAGCAGAGACACTGAGCAGGGCCCACATTAAATGCTGGGAGTAAAGCAGTGTCTTCCCTCTGTGCTGATGACTCAGGCTCCAGGGAGATGTGATGCCTCCTCACTCCTCAGACACCTCAGCCAGCTCTACGGAAGTGCAGCCAAGGTCCCTTTGTGTCGACACCCGCAGGCATCCAACCACCGCTCCGCCTCCCCATCTGTCCCCAGCTGGAGTGTCCCCCCACCCTTCTCCACATGAGCAGCTCGGCCATGGAGAGTGGCTGAACCCCACCCCAGTTCCCCTAAAGCAGCACGTGGTACCTTTGGGCTGGGAGTTGTACACCGCAAACATGTTGATTGCCACAAGCTGGAGCATGCGGGTGCTTCCGATGGGAGGGGGGCTGTGCTGCAGCAGGACCTGGAACTCCCTCAGGACCTCCTCAGCCACCGCAGGGAAAGTCTCCATCCTGCAGACAGAGAGAGAGGCTGTAGAGTGCAGGCTGTGCCCCGGGATGCAGGGCAGGAAGTCGACACGGCTTGCCCTGTGTCACATCTCCTGGGGAAGGTCACATCCCCTGGGGAAGGGGGAACCCCTGGGGTGCTGTCTCCTGTCCAGGAGCCGTAGGGAACGAAGGTGCAGGCTGCAACGGAGGCAGCTGAAGCCTTCCTTAGAGATGGCAGTGAGGGATTGCTCTGTGACCGACAGGCAGCATTCCTTTGGCAGGAAAACACGGCCTTTATGAGTCATTTCTGACCAACCATTTTTTTCTACTGACTTCTACCAATCTGGGAGGGGTGCCAAGGGGCCAGCAGCTCGCTTGGACCAGGAGCAGCCCATGGGACTCCCAAGAAACCCAGGCTGCAACAGAATGCACACACTGGTGCCACATTGCGGATGTGGCAATTCCAGAGCATTGAATGTTGGCCAGAGCGCGCTTCCTCCAGAGTGGTGCCGGTCCCTGGGCTCTTCGCTGCAGGATCGGATCCCATGGCGCTGAGCCCCTTTGCCCCCACAGGCTACACACTTCCCAGCACTCTTGACTGAGCCCCTAAACTTCATCACTTCGAGCCCCACAGGACAGGGACTCGCCGACTCGTGTAGCTGCTGACAACGTCAAAGCTGGAGCGGGTCCCCGCAGCCCACAGCGCTGCCGTCGCGCGTCAGGACACAGCAGCCCGCGGCTGCGGAGCCACGGCTGGGGATGGGGTGTGCTTTCAACACCCTTCACAGGCACCCACGGAAATCTGACACGTTTATCCTACTCTTCATCACTAAGGAAATTAGCTGAGGTCACTTTATCAGAGCCGTTGGATCCTCAGCAACCTCCCAGCTGAAGTGGGGTCAAAAAACTGAACCGATCGCAGAGAGCACAGTCAATTCCCAAAACTGAGAGAGATGTGGTTGCCCACAACAGCCCTCCCAGAGAGTCCTCACCTGGTATCTCGTGAAGACAACTTTATAACCAAGAAGCTGCCTAAAACCTTGTAAACTATTGAGGAGGGGAAGGTCCTTCTGTCCCACTGCCTCTTCTGCTGCGTTTGCTGTTTCAATTCTTGTTCCTAGACTAGAAAAAGACACAGCCCAACCCTGCAGACTGAGTAGCTCCCAGCAAGTGTCCGCTCCAGTTACCAGTGACATTGCTGGGTGTCCACATGGGAGTGAGGGAGCCAAAACCCAGATGCCTCACCCTCTGTGGAGCCGGGACAGGCGACCTCAGGGGCCTCCAGAGCAATTTCCTCTGTTTTCCCCCAAGAGATTCAGATCTTGTGATATCAGCATGCTACAGGCTGGATTAACGAGCCACTTCTGGTAACCCACATGGGCAATTCTGCTGGGCTTCCCCAACACACTTTCAAGACAGTGATAGCTCTATTTTTAAAGACAGAAATGGCTTTCTTCTTAGCCATATTTCAGGGGTGCCTTTCAACACTTGGGTCTGCCTAGCAGCAGGGTACCCTCTCCCCTGGCACTGTTTGCTGGAGCAATTCTAAGTTGCTGTTACCTTCCCAAAAACACAGGCTGTAACAAACAGGCCCCTTGTACAGAACAGGGTAGCTCCATTGATACAAAAGCACTGCTTTTCCTGCAAGAGGCAACTTCCCTGGATTTGGGGCACAGCCAGGGAATTAGAGCAAACTGATTGCTTCTAAAGACTTCCTAGTTTTGAGAAATCTCAGGCCACTTCCAGTGTATCCAGCAACATCCTCCTAGGGCAGACAGGACTCTGGGGATGGAGGAGCCCTTTGCAGGATGGGTTGTTAGTGAGGAGATGAAGATTATTGCCATGGAATAACAACAAGAAAGAGCGAGGGCTTCCTCAGCCCCACCAGCTGTGTGCTTTGATATCACAGCACATCTGGAACGGCGTGCAGTAACCCCACTGAGCTCAGAACCAGCAGGTCAGGAGCTGGGCGGAAGCTTTTAATAAATTGCTTACCTGTGGTTTTAGGAGCAAGAGTCCAATTAGGGCAACATCATCTTTTCCACATTTTTTACAGATAAATCACCAAGGATCCTGCCCAAAGAGAACTCAGCTATTCCTCACCTTTTACCTATTTTAAGCGCGGAAGCTGTTTAGCAGAGTTGGACGATTTTCTCTTCCTGTGTCATGGTATTACTTTCTAGTTCCCTTCTAAGTACTTCAGGGGATATTCTACCATTAAACATACTTGGGTTTTCTAAATGACTGTCCTGGGAAGCAACCGCCTCAAACGCTGCATCTTAATTTCAAAAAAGTCTCAGGAGCCAAATGTGCAACTGATCTCTGCAACATCCCCATTAATCCCCTGCTGGCATCTGTTCAACCAGAGCTTGGCCGCGAGCGCGGCCCCACAGCGCCGGGGACCAGCAGCCCCCCGGATGCTCGGCCCTGCACTTCCCAAACCTTTTGTGGGCTCTTGCAGCTCTCCTCCTCTTTTCCTGTAGGCAGGAGGACATCCAGCTCTGCCTCCTCACCGCAGGCCAGGCTCCTGCCCGGGAGCAGATAATCAGTGCCTTGTGACTCAGGGAGAGATCAAGAGCACAGGCAGAGAGCCGATGGCTCTCCCCCTCACCCTGACACTCTTCAACAAATTGGCCAGCACAGCTCCTGCTTCCCGTTGTTTACCAAGGGCCCAAAGTGAAGCATGTGACCCTCCTGAGTGGTCATCCCAGAAAGTGCTGGGTGGAAGAAGCACCAAGGTGTCAGGCTGCATGCACTGCCCTCCACTGCTATGCTTCCCCACTCCAGGAGGGAAAGGGGACAGAGAATTGTACATCTGAGTCAAAAAATCCCAACAGTAGGGACAAGATGCCACTTTGAATCCACACTACCTTTACCTACGTGGCCTGGAAAATGTCTCTCAGCCCTATAACTTGTAGCCAACAGTTCTGCAAGAGACTGAAGGAGCCAACAGAGCTCATGAAACTCCAGTTGCTTCCGAGGCACTGGCAGGCTCAAGCAGAGACCACCAGTGCCAGGGACTGTCTGGATTCAGGCAAGGTCTGAACAGCTGCTCCCACACAGCACCATCCTGACAGTGAGGTCCAGTCTGGACCCAGAGCAGAGACAGCTCCATGGGAAGCCCATCGGCTGCGAGGCTGAGCTCTGCCCTCTGGGTCATAAGGATGTCCCCCAGGCTGGGATCACAGCCCAGGCTGGGATCAGGCTTGCTTTGCTTCAAGGGTAGCTGCTCAATTACTTGAAACCAGTTTTTGACAGCCATTGCCAAGGGCACTTTGTACAAACCAGTTCCCACAGCCAGGGCAGCTCTCAGCTACGAGGCTTTCACCGAAATGGCAGCAAGGAGATGAAGGGCAAGGCTTGTCTTGACAAGCTCCAGACGGCGGCTTTCAGCCACCACATGGATTTGCCTTGATGGCTTTGTGCTCCTCGCGGGCAACAGCCACCAAGAGCCCCCCAGAGCCACCTCTTTGCTCTTTTAAGGGTGGGGGGAGTAGAAGAGGGGAGGGCAAACCCAGAAATTAAAGGGGAGGGGGCTTGGTTAGATGATGGGAGAGAGAGAAAACAGCATCTAGTCTCTCCTCTGTGTGTATCAACTATCTGAGCTCAGCCTCTGCCAGAGGGTCCCAGTGCATGGGCAGGAACAGGCTTTGAGGTGGGGGGAAGGAAAAGCCCAAGCTATAAGCACTGTGGATCAGAGGGCGGGTAAGGAGAATAAAAACCAGGAGGCTAGGCCTGCAAGAATTCACACCCTGTGCCCTCAGCTCCAAACACAGCTTAGTTGCTAACAATATTAAATTCCAAAAAGACTTGTAATGTAGGAAAATAAAATAAACATCCTGCACACTTACCCAATCCTGGTAAACAGCTTCCCATGGGCATGGAGAAAACTGAGGATGAACCTTTTGTTCAGGTGCATGGGAAAAAAAAAAAAAAAAAGGAAAAAAATAGAGAGAGGAGAAAACAATTAAACTCTCTCCTATTTCCTGTGAATTAAGAATGTCCCCAGTGACAGAAGAACCTGGCCTGGATGCTGGGGGTGGCACTGAAGATGGGAACCAAATGGACATGCCCAAACTTTTACAAACATCATGCACAGAGGCAGAGGCAAGAACCAAACAGCTGGAGCTGGAGCTGGAGCCGGGAGAGGCGGTGGAGACACAGCACCCTCTGCCGGGTCCTGAGATCCCGTGCAGGGGCTGCTGTGCCCCGGGCACTCCAACCCCGATACCTGCACCCTGGGCACCCCACCCAGATACCTGCCTCCTGAGCACCCACACTCCGGGCACCCTAACCCCAGTACCTGCACTCTGGGCACCCCAACCCCAGTACCTGCACCCCGGGCACCCCAACCCCGATATCTGCACCCCGGGCACCCCAATCTGATACCCACGCTCTTGGCACCCCCAGGCGAAGGTCTCCTCCTCCGTGTCTCACCGGCTCAGGGCACGGCACAGCCCAAGGGGTTCAGCAAAAGGAGTCCCCAAAGGCAGCCTTTCCCACTAGCATTCCTTTTGATGGAAAAAACAACCCCACAACCACCAGCAGCAGCCTGTTCTGTGCTCCCGACTGCGTCAGAGGCAGAGCAGCAGCTGGACAAGGCAGAGAGGGAGCGGGATGTCCTCCCCAGTCCTTTTCTGCAGAGAAGCCAGCACGGTGAGCTCAGCAGCAACACTCAAAGCACTTGTTTGTGCCCTGCCAGGAGCAGCTCTCAGAAGCAGGGGAGGATTGGGGTGATGCTGCACCCTGTTATTTAACTCCAGCCTTAGGCAATTGCAGAGATGGTGCTCAGATGTACCAGCGAAGCCTCTGAGAGCCTGCAACAGCAGTGCTGCTACTGAACTGCCAGAGAACAGCTATTGAACTGCCCAGAGAAGCTGCAGATGCCCCGTTCCTGGAAGAGTTCAAGGCCAGGTTGGATGGGGTTCTGAACAATCTGGTCTAGTGGAAGGTGTGCCTGCCCGTGGCAGGGGCATGGCTGGAACTAGATGGTCTTTAAGGTCCCTTCCTACCCAAACCATTCCATGATTCCATGAACATGGAGCTAAGAGGACACGGGGGAGCTGGCTGCAGCACAAGGCATGAAGGCAGTTTCCTGCCCTGCTTCGGTCCACTAACTCCAAAACCTGACTTGAATAATTACTTACTACTGCTCAGGGCTTTCCCAGTCCTTATCTAAACGGCTCTGAGGAAGGCTGTGGGTGGGTAAGCACTCACTCTGCCTGGCCCTGGAGGTGGCCATGTCACACCAGGAGGGGACTGGCCTCGCTTTTACCTCCCCCAGAGCAGGAGGTTTTCCTCCCGCGCCCGCGCGCCTGCACAGCCTCAGTGCGGTGAGAAAAGCCAGGCTCCGAGATCCGCGCGGGGAGACGCTCACCAGGAGCGGCCCAGAGCACCACCACGCTGCTCCCATTTGCACAAGGCTTCTATGGCTTCAGCTCCTCCACTTCCATTCACAGGGGGAATCAGAGGCACAGGGAGAGGATGAGATTACCTGGCAGGGCCATGGCAATGCCCAGCCAAGAGCTGGGCACACGCCAGAGCGTGCAAGACGGGCACTGGGCGGTGCCTCCCAAGCTCCCTGCCAGTTCTCACTGCACGGGACAGTTGTCACAGGCAGTCCCAGCTCTGGAGCTAGCTCCCGTTCCCATTTTCTGAGCCCCTGGGCTCATGCCATGACTGATGCCAGCTGCTCTGCGAGGTGGGATTGCTCGGTGAGGTGTAATTAACCCGGCTGCGTTCCTGGAGGACCCAGGCAGGAGAATGATGCCTTGCTGCAGAGTCGCTCCTGAGCCATGTGCGAGTTTAAACATAAAACCTGTCTCATAAAACAAGCCAGACCAATTAAACTGGCCCCCGCAGCAAGGGGTTCTTGCTTACTCACTATTTTACTGTTGCCCTAAAGAGCCCTTTTCACTAGAACTCAACTTTATTTGCCACCATTTTATTGACTCTGCAGATGGAACCCAGAAGAGACTGGGGAATACTGGGACAGCACAGCAAAGCCCTTATTCACTTTGCCAGTGAAGTCTGGATATAGCTGATTCTTCAGCTTAGGACACCATGACAACTGAGCGCTTAAAACTTTTAACAGGTACTTCAGGTATTTTTTTTTTCAGTCAACAGCTTGTGGAGGCAGAAATACTGCAGCCCCTCTGGCTGCAATCACACACCCTGGCACAGACACAGCCTAAGGAATCTGAGCCCCCAGCTGAGTGCAAAAGCCTTTGTGGGGCAGTGGACAATGCTCTGTCCCACAGCAAGCCCCTGTGCAAGAGCTGGAGGAGAAGGTCCATGCTCTGTGCTCTTTGACGGGGAATATGGAAAGGAGAAGGAACTTGTGGCCTGACCCATCTCTACAGGAAAGCAACACTCACGGGCAGGCTGCACGTGAGGGAAAGAAGAAATTGGGGCAGAAGTTTTCCTCTAATGCCCACATTCACCCACAGCCCTGGGAGTGCTCACACTGCAAATCCCCCACACTGCTTTCCATCAGCAGGGGAGAACGAAAACTCCCCACCTTGAATGGAAAGTGACACCCAGCAGGAACATGCCCAGAGTGTTTCCAGAGATGCCCAGCTCCAGGAGGGCTTACCAGGACATTGGCTTCACCCCCGTCTTCTCAGAGCAGGTTTCACACTCAGCCTTTTCATTTGCAATCCCAAGGACTAATCAGTCACACTCCACCCAAACCACTATGGAACCAGGACACAGATATGTGCATATATATAATTGCCTTTTTTAAGGAAATGTGATACCTGCCTCTAGGAACGAAGCATGTTTCATGCCTCTTGCCAACTTAATCACAAACCCAGCAAGCCCAGGCAGAGCCCTGAGTGCCCCAGCACTGTGGCATCTCAAGCAGGCACCTCACGCTTCTTTCATCACTTTTTCTCTCACAGCCTCAAGGTTTTGATGAGCTCATCACTCAACTTTGGACCTTTCATCTCCGAGTTCACGCTAAGGCCACGGGCTGCTTTGACTGGGCTTTTCTCTGAATGACTGTTTCTCTACTGACTCACCTGTCCCTCAGCCTCCGGGAACCCTCCCAGCTGCTCCCATCAAATTCCGCTTCTCACAGCGGCAAGAGGGAAACAGTGAGAGGGAAACAGTGACCTCCACCAAGTGGGCCCGGCTTGGGGGCACAGAGGAGGAAGTTCTGTCACCCGCTGCTCTGCATTCACATGGTGGAGAGGGACACTTTCCAAAAGCATTGCCAGCATACCCACTACCCTCACAGAGCTACCATGAAACCTGCAACAACTTACTACCTTCTTACTACACTCACTGTGCAGCCCAAAAGCAATCCCCTCCAAAGATTTCCCAAAAATGGTCCTCGTGCCAACATCAGGATGACAGACTAGAACTTCCTGTACAATTATATTGCTGCCCTTTGTGGGCAACTTGGCTTCTTGGGACAGGGAACCAAATGTGGATCATTCCAGCCGTTCACTTGGGAAGAGCCCACCAAGAAAGGCCTTATACAACAAAAAAACTACGTCAAAAAATGGATTTTGGCCCTTCCAGCTGAAAAGTGGGCATCACCGATACGGAACTTATGAGCATATAGTGAAGGCATTAGTTATAAAAACAAACCAGCTGTCAAGAAGAAGAAGGGGTCCCTGCACACAGTAGTGCCTGAAGCTGAAAACAGCTGTTTCGGCTGTCATGAGTCAGCATGTGTGGACAGACTAAATCCACCTGGGAAGAGGCAACCTCACCAGAGGAAGCAGCCCGGTGCTGCTTGGGGAGCACTCACACACCTCACTGCCAACCCAACTGGATTTGTTACCATGGAAGAAATCAACAGTGACTAACAACTTCTCAAGGAGCAGCTAAAAGAGCAGAGATAGCAACGGGCCTGAACAGCCAGCTCAAATCACCGCGAGGCCACGGGGAGTGCGGCCTGACAGCACAGAACCGCGGCGCTCAGACGGCTTCGGGAAAGGTTTGTCACGTCTTGAGCCAGGAGAGAAGCAGGCAAGACCCAACCTCCTCAAGATACTGTGCACTGACCAAAAAAAGGGTTGAAAATGGTGTCTCCCATCCCAGAAGAGCAACCCCGGAAATGCCACCGGGAAGCACAGGAAAAAGAGTGCCATGATCTGGGCTGGGAAGCAGAGCTGCTGCGCTTCAACCCAGTGTGGACCTGTTTGGCTTCGGGCGAGGAGTGTACAGAGCTTTGGCACCTGAGCATCAGCCCCAGCTGTGAAGGAGGCACCAAATAAGGGAAAGATTCTGGAGAAGCGACTCCTGGGGAAAAAGTGTTTCAAGTTAAAAATTGTTACTTCAGGTTTGGAAGTAAATTTCAGGATCTGGTCTTTATCAAGCGAGGCAAACTTTCTTCAACATCAGCAAAGCATCTGTGGAGCAGAAAGTGGTGTCAGAGTCAAAATAGGCTGCAAAAGACAAGTCCATTAATCAAGAGACCAGATGCAAAACTGCCTGTAACAAATGCGCTGTCTCCACCGGAGTGGAAGGGACTGGAGCACAGCAGGATGTTCTCCTGAGTCTAGGGGTCTCCTCAGTGACAAGGGGTTGGGATACAGACCACAGAGCCATACAGCTCTGCTCCAAAACACGTACCACACTCGTCCCAAATATTTTCAGGGTTTCTTGGGCAGCCAGGCTTTTCCAGGCACAGCTTCCTTGCTGAGAAGTGTGTGAAATAACATCCAGGCACCCAAAACGTGCCATATTCTCACTCCCAGCTCAAGGGTTAGAGATACCACAATAATTATTAAGATTATTCCTCTCTTTCCACAGGCTGTTCCTTCAGAGCTTCACACCACGCAGTCCAAGAGCAGCAGTGAACCCACTACCTGTCCTGGACATGGCTGTACAAACAAGAGCCTTTATCCCACACCATCCCAAATTTGCAAGGCACAGCTCAGGCTGCTGTTTTCCACGGCAGTGTCACACTGAAACAATACCAAATGCTGATACAGAGCTTCCTGAAAAGCCCAGGATGCTGCCGTGGGCTCAACTGGCAGGATACCAGGAGGAGGTTTTACTGCTAACAGGTGTAATCTCAACAAACTGCTGGTGGAAAGCGTTTTGTGCAAATGGCTACCTACACAAAGGAGACCAGACAAAAGGGCTATTAAGATTGTCTGGCATTTTTGCAGTGTTTACAAGGTACCCACAGAGCTGTGGGCAAATTCCAGCTGGGCTAATTACCATAATCACTCCTCTTCATATACCACCTGCAACCACAAACGGATACAGAGCTTGCCTTGGCATCTTCTTGCCACGTGTTCGGTGCAGGTTTCTGTTTAGCAGTCACAATGTCCTGCCTTGAAACGGATTAATCTCTTCAGCAGTAGAAGCAATTCCAGTGAAAATCCTGCTGCTTAACATCAGACATCGCACAAACGTAAAATCCAATTTGCTATGACATGGAAGAAAGAGGGAAGCCTGATGTATCACGGCCTCGGGGCACAAAAAAATTAATTTACAGGTAAAGAGACCCTGAGACACGTGCTCATCTTTCGCAGTGCAGCAGCTTCAGCTCCAGGACACATCTCATGGCTATAAGAGTTACAAGCCAGCAACTCAGCAAGAGAAAAAGAGGCATTTAAGAAGCCCCTTTGGCAAAACCAGTGAGCTTTTGAGCTCCTCCTTCATCACTGCAGGGAGCAGGTGAGAGGAAAAACGTTAAGCAAGAAAACAGTCCACTTTAGTAACATAAAGATCAAGCTGTGGTAACTTCACTGGCTCCAAAACAAGTATCTGACCTGTTAATAAATTCAACATTATTTATAGCAAATTTACTACCAGAACTTTCAATTCAATGAAAGCAGGTCAAATAGAATATTTATATGTCTGTTACTTTCTTTTCAACCAAACTTGTATCTAAATTTGGTTTCCACGAATTAGTAATATGCAACGTTCTTGAAGAAATATTACCATTAAACTGAATAAAAGCTGATTAAGCAACCTCTTAAACAGCAGTCTTCAGGGACCCCCACTGAACTGGATGGAAAGAGGATGGTAGGGACTCACTGGCAACATCTTTCATCAACCAACTGAAAGGAAATTCAGCTGTCAAAACTGCCTGTGACAGGCAAAGAGAGCAGCAAGTAATGATGGCTACAGAGCATTCACGCAGGGTTATTATAATCGCTTCAAAATCTGGGGGTTTCCAGCATCAAGTGTCATGTTATGCATCTGGCATCACATGTAAAATTAAGTCTCCAGGAGATCGTGCCCGAGGCAGCTTCTCCAGAAAGGCTCTGGGGACTACAATGGCTAAATTCCCAATGCAATGTCCAGTAAAAAGGATTAAACACATCCCTTGGATGTACAAGCAGAGCAGGCACTGGGCAGCACATTCACATCTAAATACGGCACCGTCGGGGCTGACACTGAAATACTGCACCCAGTTCCAGTGCCCTCATTTTAAAAGGGATGCTGAAAAATTGGAAAGGGTCCAAAAAACCAGCCATAAAAGTGATTCAAAGGCCATAAATGATGCCTTGCAGTGAAAAATTTAAACAGCTCAATCTGTTTAGTGTTATCAAAATAAGACTGGGAGGCGATTGGATTGCAGGGTGCAAAGTGCCTCTGTGGTACTTAGGGGCTCTTTACACTCACAGGACAGCACAGCACAGGAATAAACTGGAAACATTCATTCAGTAAATAAGTAAAAGTGTTTCAGAACCAGTGCAATTATTACTGGAACGAACTCCCCAGGAAAAGGGTGGATTCTCAAGACTGGATGTCTTTCTGGAAGTACTGCTTTAGCCAAACACGAGTTATTTGGCTTCATATAGGAGTAGCAGGGTGAAATTTAAGGACCTGTGATATACAGGAGATCAGACTAGATGATCTAATGGTCCCTGCTGACCATAAACTCTATGAACCTATGCAAACATGCCAGAGAGTCCTCAGCTGAGATATCAAGTTAACTTTCGACACAAAACTTTTCACAAATTGGCTCTGGTGCTGCAGGTCATTCAGGATACAAGCTCAGCTCTTCAAGGCTGCATCTGGTTAAGCACTGAAAGCGAGTCGACCCAAGCAGAGCCTTCTGTGTCCAGCAGGTAAGAGGGAGGCCACATGTGCACTGAAGCAGCCCCAACCAGCAAAAGCAGCTTATAGTCAAACACTCACTGTTTGCCAGGAGTAAAAAGCATTCCCCTTCCTGCGACACAAAACTGACACTAAGAAAACGTGTGATGAATTCTGGTCACAAGAGATCAGCTGTTAATGCAGCTCAGGGTGTTGTCAGCCTTCTTCACTACCCCGGAGCTGATTATTTGTGGGGTTAAAGCACAAAGGAGGGAGATAACATGAGAAATTAGGAAGGGTGAAGACTGAAGAGATTGAACCCTGAAAGGCTTAGAATGGAGCCAGGCCAACAGAGAAGACATTTGGACAACAGGCTGAGCAGAGGCAGAGCCTTCCAGAAGGATGACAGCATAATCGCACGCAACCTTCACACTCCTGCTCTCCCAGCCACGCTCCCTGGCCGGGATAACGGGACAATGGGAGCCACTCCCAGCCAGCCTGTACCTCAGGCTTCCACAACCTGGATGTAGTTGTCCACCCTGCTGCATTCCCAGAGTACTTCCAGAGCCTTCACTTCTACCTGGGCAGTAGCACACAGGGCATGAAGGCATCTCTCTCTTTCTCCACTTCGAATTATGCAGCAGTGAAATCTGATGGGGAGGAAGAGTAGAGCCAAGGACAGAGGAAATGACACAGACTCCAGCAGGTTCCACTCCCTGATCCTCCGGAAGGAAGTTTCTTTCCTAGTACCCACCTCCACAGTGGATACGAAGCCTGTCTGGAAATGGCTCATTCAATGCTGAAGAGAAATAAACATTCCCCATGGCAGAATTAAGAGGTTTGGCTGTGGAAAACGAGGTGCCAATCTCAAAAAGTCTACAGCAGAGAGCAGGAAAAGTTGGCCTGGGCCAACTTCAGACAAAGATCAAGGTTAGACTAACAAAAAAAAAAAAAAAATCTCAAGAGAAATCAGTGTCTACAGCCTTCACCTTGCTCTGGGAAACCTCCCAGCCCTGCTATTAAGACATTTTACTTCCTTTACCAGTACTGCCAGTTCTGGCAGCATTCTCGTCTCAAGTGCAAGCTCTCCCTCCCAACACACTCTGCAGTGCCTGGATCATCAAACCCACTGCCCCGAGGAAGGACTCGTGTGCAGCAGCAGGAGGGGGTTTGGTTACACACAAAAATCCCTGGCTGATCAGCACCAGCAGGAGAGGAAATGAGGAAAGAGTGACTGACAGGGAAAGGCGGTTTCTGGATGGTTGTACTTGGGTTTAGAGTATGAGAAGCTTGTTGGAACTTGAAGTCTTGCTCCCCTCACCGCAGCCTCTCTGAGCACTGGGATAGAGCAGAGCCACTCACACAGGCACAGCTCATTGATGTCCTTGTAGTGTTCCCACCTCTGATCCACCACGATATTTCCACACATATTAGCACCAGATGCCTGTTGCCAGAAGCAGAACATGCCAGTGTCTCTCCCATTCAGGCAACGTTAGTCCCTGATTTGTTCTTCACAGCTAAATAAAACCACCAATATGGTCTAAAAAGAAAAGGGGGGGGGGGGGGGAAATCAACACCAACTTCTGGAAACTCTTACCAATAGCTCAGCCTTCACTTTCTGGGTAGTGACAAAAGGTCAAGTTGTGCTGGAAAGCAACATGTGGGTTCTACACGACATGAGTGCACAGGCTGAATCGGGGACCAGGCTCTGTGAGCTCTGGAAAGCTGTGGGAGCTGTGGTGGAGCAGCACTGAGCATCCACGGAAGATCACGAGCCCAGGCCAAGTGGAACAGCATTTCTGGTCGGATTGCTAACACAGGAACTGCAGCTGAGAAGGTTTTTATCAACAATTTAAAGTAAAAAAACTGTTTATTAAAAAAAAAAAAAAATCAAGTGCAAGCAGGCATGGTGCACAACTGGCAGGCAAAAAAAGCCAGTGCTGAGCTGCATGGCTGAGTGTCACGTCTCAAACCCAGAGAGGCCAGGAGTGTGGTTTTGGTGTTTAACCAGTTTCAACTGCAGCCTGGCACTCTTTTACTTCCCCATCAGAGAAGTCTCCTCACTGCTGGGGGAAAGAAACCAACCTCACCACGCGAAACAAAACGGCTAGAGTAAAAATAAAGCCTCAAGGTGGCTTGGTGACCAAGGTCATACCAGTAGGTGGAGGGGTTGCAGGCAGGGGAAAGCACTCAGAAACACTCATGCTGCCAACCAAGAATGAGATCACAGAAAAGCAGGCAGGTCAGAGAATTAACACGAGTCCAGCAGCAAAGAGGTTGGGAAGTCTCTTTCACAAGCCACCAGCTCCCCCATGCTCAAAAAAGTTTGTAAACTGTTTCCTAAACACAAAGGAAAAAAACCCCAGACCTAGTCCTGACCTCCACGAATGAGTAACCAAACCCAACAGCTTCCTGCAACCTCATGGGGGTGAGGAAAATGAGGGCAGGACAGAGGGAACTCTATGTTTCTCCCTCTCAAGTCCCGCTTTGGGCACAAAGATTAAGGATGCAACAGCTCTTGCTGTTGTCTCATGTGGGTGTTGGATAAAGGACAGAAACGTGGAAGGGTAGCCCTTAGCTGACTGCTAGTCCCTGGCATTCCCACCACAAAGAGCTTCTCTGCTCGTTTTTGTGCCGCAGGGGAGGCTCATCAGGAGCTGGCACAGCACTGCAGAGCTGTGGATCAAACACAGCTACAAGCAGGCTGGAGGGGAAGCACAGCCATCCCCTGACAGCAAGGACAGACCATAATGCAAGAGACCACAGAGGAGATAACTCACATCAAATACTAGAGAGCACCTAACCACAGAGGGGACAAACTTCCTGACTTAACACAAGCCACCCTCCTGCCGACGGCAGCCTGACCCAAGGCCTTGCTCTGAGAGCTTGTATGTATCCCACTACCCTGTGTGGTGAGACAAAAACCAGGGGACACTCCCTCCTGTGTCCCCTCCCTTTGGGGACACACCTCCACCACCGCTCTGGTGGGGCTCGGATGTTTAACCGGTGAGAGAACGGCTTCAGCAGGCAGCACACAGGGCACGGCCAGGCATGGGTTAGCGGTTCCCATTCCCTCCACTCCCTGCACAGGCGTATGGTTTTGGGTTGAAAATCCCCTGAAAGCGTGCAAGAGTTGGCACAGGACAGCAAGTGCAGCCTTTGGGGTAATTTTTTGGGGAGCCATGCCCCAGCAGTGGGGAGAAGGCAGCACACCTGCACTTTCACTCTGCCCTGCTAAACCACAGGCACGGCTGCCTGGGCTCATTTTCCAGATCAGAGGCTCCTAAAAAAAGGATCATTCCAAGGACTCTGCCCACCTGACACCATGGAGGCAGCAAACGAGGGAGCTCTGTACTCCATCCAGCAAAGATTTATTCATAAAAGCCTGTACAGAAAAGATCAATCTTTCACTGTCCTGAAGAAAACCACCCAGCCATGCTGGCAGTGAGGACAAATGCTCCCACCAGCCTGGCAGGGACACACCAAAAATAACGAGTTCCCCAAGCAGCCTCTTATCCCTGCATCTACATGGAAGAACAACCATCATTAGAACAATACATCATTTCCACTTTTGCCTGTCACTTACCTCTAGTCATGTGTAATGGAAAAGAGCTACAAGGTGAGGGAAGAGCTGAGAGTAGAGGGAGCAGCTCTCAGAAACAGGGGTGTCTCTGGGGTATATTTGCATGAGTAAAGCTGGGCCATGCTCAGAGACACCTAGCTCACACCACAACAGCATTTTAAAAAACCAGACACTCCCAGGGAGCAGAGGCAGAGACGCCAAGGCAACCCCAACTCTGAACACAAGTCACTGTTGCTCCCGTGTGTGACTGGTCCAAGCAAAGGACAGGATGATGGAGCAGAATGGCCAAGAAACTCCCAACAAAACTGCTACAAGGTTAAAGTGAGGTTTTATCCCACTGCACCCTCTCAAGATGCAAAGGCCAAGAAACAGCTCCACCAGATGAAAAATTTTATGTACTGAAACCAGGCAGGAGAATGAGCTGGCTCAGTCATCCAAGTGGCTGCTGCCCAAGAGGGAACAAGCACACAGAGCAGGAACAACCAACATCACCGAAGAAAAAAGGATGTGAAACATGCAGGAGCTGAACAGCACAGTGATCCTTTTCACTAAGAATAAACGTCCTCTGCTGAGGAAGCAACCTGGGCAGCCCCGAGGACTCAGCAGTGCTCCTGGATGCACAAGCACTCCCAAATTGCCTTCTCCAGTCTTGGACTGTTACTGGGCTGCAGAAGTGTAAGTGGATGCAGAACCAAGAAATACAGAAGGCGAGAGATGTCTCACCTCGTAAAGAAACAAATCACAGGAAGTTGTGAAGATAGCCCCAACCAGGCATTGCTGGATACGTTTCCAGTTAGCTGAATCTTGTCTTAGAGGGAAGAAAGCAGGACAGCTCTCAAAACCTCCACTGCTTTGAGAAGACAGTGCCCACATCCAGCTGCCCGCAGCCATTTCCCTGTGTTATTGGCACTCATCTGATTTTCTAGGACTTGGGAGATGGAAGGAAATGAAGGGGTCCAAAAGAGACCAGCACTGCTCAGTTGAAAGAAAACACAAGCAAGCATCCAGAGATACACACTGCCCACAGCTCCACTGTCTCCTGGTACCCGCAGCCACTGCCAGCGCAGAGGGACACCTGAATGTGTAACAAGCTTCCAAAACAAACACAGTAGGAAACAAAGAAGAAATACTAAAGTAAGAAGCTATCTATATTCAGGCTATTGAGAGAACTTTAACCTCTTTTTGTTGTGTTTTTGGGTTGGGTTTTCTTTGGTAGACCTCCTGGTGGTATTTACTGCTCACTTGCAGAAACCCTGGTGCTCTGTCCACACTCCCTGCTGCTGAAAAGGAAGGCTGTGCAAAGGAATGGAAGTTAAAACCTGCTCTGAACTCCACAGTTAATGATTCCACCCCAATTTCTCTGCTGCTGCAAAGGGGCTGTTGCTCCCAGCAACCAGGCAAATGCAACACCTCTGTGCCTGACCAAGAGGCTGGAGGAAAATGGGAACGTTCCTGCAGCTGACACACAGGGCTGTGACAGCAGATGTGACCCAGGTCTTTGCTTTCCCGAGAGCTTTTTGGATGGCCCCACCAAACTTCTGATGGTTCTACAAGACTGACCTCTCACAAAGAGGCTAAGAGACTTAATTCTTTAATTATGCTGAAGTATTCAGACATCTGGAGAGAAGTATTATTCAATTAGTGTCCTGTCAAGGGAAAACCTCTCTTACCTAATCTTAGCTGCAGCTATGGAGCATCTTTATTAGTGCCTGCATGCTGCGTGGTAACACAAGGAAGTGTCTACTGCAGAGCACAAGGCAGCAGGCAGCAGCAATTGTGAGAACCTTAACTCAGCATTTCCTGACAGCAGTGATTAAAATCTCAAACTCAGTGTAATATTAACACTTTCTCAAGAGACTGACAGCCCGTTTGCCCTGTTTACTTTACCAATTCACAGTCTGCACAGCAAGCTGCAGATGGTACTATCAGATTTAAGATGAATGTAGACCCACGGCAAATGAAACCAGTGGCAGAGAAGAAACGGCAGAGACTCAGTCCTTCAGCTCACCTTGCCCTGCCCAGCTGTTTTTAAAAAAACAATATAACTGCTCACTGGTTCAGCCTCCCTTTTTGCATTTCTTATTCGAACTGCACAGAAAGTGACCAGATACCATCAGGTCAGGGGTCAGCCTGGGCCCTCCTGCCCCTGCACACCTAGAAACACGCAACGTACCGCGAGACCACAGAGAACAGCCGTTCACACAATGAAACCCCAAAAGGCTGCAGGCAAAACAGACACAACCCTGAGCACCAAACAGCCAGGCTGCAACCCAAACACTTCCTTGGCTCACTCTGAAACTGTCCCATGCCCTCTGTGCCAGCAGTGCCAAATCCATTCACAGGGGAAGGGGCCAAATGGAGATTTACACCCCTTGGTGCAGACAGGTGGTATGTTCTTTCAGTTCTGCATCTTCCTAGAAAAGCTGATGTAGCAAGCTATGAAAAAAGCAGCTATGCCAAGCCTGTACCTAAACACACAGTGCAAGGCAAACTGCCAGCCCTGCACTCCACCTTCCCTTGTCCCAGCAATGGCTGGAGCACGAGCTGGCCTTCTGCACACTTGGCATCCCACATTATTAACTGCAGTCTGTGGGCTCCTAACCCTGAAATAAAGCAATGTTTGTGCCTTTGTATAGGGCTGCATAAGGAGAAATAAAGTCAGAAATGAGAAGAGATGTGTAAGTATGTGCTGATGGGGACATCACGCACATCAGCAGGTCCTGGGAGAGTAATTGTGCAGCGTCTCCCTGCCAAGTGTGTCACGTCACAGGACTGGCACCTCACCACCTGCGCAATGAACAGAGCGACTACTGAGGGCAGAAAACATCCCAATTTAATTTTTCATCACCTGTAAAACAGACAGCATCTTCACAGTCAAACCACCAGTCACCTTTGGCTGGGTTAGAGGGAACAGCTTCCATCTGAAGGGTGCAAGCAGCCTCTCTCCCACACTTCTGCCCAGTACACTTCCAGAGCTGTTAGGGTTATACTTGCAATGTTTTATCTGCTTCTGAAATCTGAACTGTAAAATCCCCTTCTCTGGCCCAGAAAGAGCTGCCAAAAGACTGATGCCTGCAGAGCTACCTGCGGAGCACAGCTGTCAGGGCAAACGAAATAACACAGCTTTCCTCAGCCTTTTCAAGGGCTAAAGCTGGCAAGGAAGGGACCGATGACAGATTTAGATTCACTTCCCCAAAATGACACACAGGCGCTGGCACATATCCCCTGGGAGCAGAGCTGTTCCCTTCCGCCCAGTCGGGGATGTGGGGCAGAGGTGCTGCCAGGATGAGGGTTGCTGCCTGCCCCGGCCAGGCAGGGCCCTTCCGAGGCCAAACAGTGCCACACAGCGGCAGCTCACGGCTGCTCGGCTCCAAAACACGCAAGGATGCTGCAAGGAAGAGGCTAAGAGTCTACAGCTTCAAGGAGGAAGGAGTCCAAAACTTCCACAAAAGCTGTTTGTCTTTATCCAGCCCCAAAGCTTCACAGCTCAGGAGCTTTGGCAGCCACACAGATTTAAGATTTCCTTTCCACACGGTTATTTTTGGTGACGTGGCCACGCCACAGCCCCATAAGCAGTTGTGCCAGCTCGGGTGCTGCCCCACAGCAGGCACAGGCAGCCTGAGTGTAAGTACTTGGCTGCCAAAACCAGCAGTGCCCAAACCCAGGCCCTCAGCTCCCCCTGCCCTTTGCCATTATATTTCTGATCATGTTGCCTCTCCATGATCAGAACGCTGGTGCTTTCCACAACCCAATGTTTCAAACAGAGGGAGAAATCAAAACGAATGGTAATAATCACACAGATCTGTAAAGTCATTGGCAGTGACCTGCACTTGAAAGCACAGCCCCCCTTGGCTGCACTACAAACAAGATATCACTGCCCCCCACTTCACTAGCTGCTACACTACCTGAGAGCACCTCAAAAGAGAAACCCCTAGTGCCTCAAAAACACACACAGCATCTCATGTCAAAGCATCTTCATCAATGATTGCTGGAGAGGCTAAAGTTTGGCACGTTCCTTTCAACGATGCTGAGGAAGCAAAGGTCTCCAGAAGAGAGGCTGAGGAGAGGGAAAACAACCAAGGGCAGGGACATCTGAAAAATGCTGCAGCAACGTGCCAGAGCTTATCTTTCAAAGCCCCAAGACTTCACCCCAGTTCCACCCAGCCGAATTCACGAACTTGTTATAAAAGCACAATCGTATCTGAGAAGCTCTGGGCCCCGCAGGGTGCAGGGAAGGTCTTCCCAGTTCTCCTAAACTCACATCCTTAACAGCCATTTTAGGACAGGCAGCCCAGAGCTCCCTGGCATGTTCTCTTGCAAGTCGCATGTGCCAGAGGAGTGCAAAGATTCCTGGAGGATGAGCTCCCAACCACCACTGCCTTTGCCCACATTCCTGGGCCTGACAAACAAGAGTTCACTTGGGCTCCTCCTGCAAGGTACAGCTGGACAGACTCACAGGAGACATGGTTAGACAATTACATTTTTAATTCTTGCAAAAGGAAGGCACTGGTCCGGCCTCTCACCAGAGCAAGTAATGCAAATATAGCACCTACAGTGGAAATTGAAACCATGATTTTCACATTCCCAATCATCTGGCACTGGGACAAGTGACCCACTTCCACAACAAGCCTCAGAACTTCCAGGGTCACTGTTAACCCTGGTCTCCAGCACCTGACCTCATTTCCCACCGGGAACCTCACCCAAGTTAGAGTCCTCAGCAGAGGCATTTTACAGCATCTTCTGTTTGTGCCTCTCCTGTTCCACATCAGCCACGCTAGCACACGCTGCCAAGAAACGGATGGTAACAACATGCCTTAAACACGAGAGGCACGAGGTCACCAGCTCCTCAGCCTGACCCAGGCACAGCTCCCATAGGGAAAGCCAAAACACTGGAAAATTTAGCAACAGGAAAGCAAAACAGATCCCGTGTCATTCCACTGCATTCCAAACACATGACACCAAAGCCAACCGCCGCCTCCTGCAGTACTCACGTCGCTGGGGCTGAGGTTCCCAAGACCGTTGTCCTGCTCGGAATCCCTGCCGGACTCGTGGCCCTGGGAGGAGCGGGGGTGGGAGGGATGGATCCAGATCTCCAGCCGCGTGGCATCGTCTCCAACTTGTCGCAGCGTGGACTTCTTGGCCTTCCCCCGGCAGCTGGGGCTCACATCCAGCACCTGGTGTTTCCTCTGCTCCATCTGCTCAGACTGGGAACACGGGACAGATTCAGATCACCCAGCGATCAAAGTTCAGGGAAACTATATATTCATATGGATAAATCAGCCCTTCTCCCTGCTTCAGAACCTCAGTAACTCACAGGTCCAGAATTTGGTTCTGACTCTACAGGGCTGTGCAGGTGAGAGGTTTTCAACTCCAACTGTCCTGGGATAAGAAAAGTTGTGTCCAGTCCCAGGTGTGTGGCAGCCAATGTGCTGTATTTGAGGTGACTCTCTGAGGCACAAAGGGACTGTAGCCTCTCTTCCCTACTCCCACAGGTGTGGGACACCTATGGAATACGGCAGTTATCCTGCTGGACTCCAAGGCCATGCTGCAAACCACAGCAACCTACAGCCCTTGCTGAGCTTGGCTAAATTACAGTTTGTGACCCAGAAATAAGAGATTCTGCTGCCCAAACAACTCCAAAAACAGCCCGAGAAGAGGCAGAAAGAACTTCATCATTCTGAAGGCTGCCTCTCTCACCTGACTCTCAACATGAAATTTCTTAGAAGTAGGTAATGAGTGACTCCAAGTCCAAGAGACACCATCACTCTCCTCTCTCCATGTTCTCCAGCACAGAACAGTTAGCACTGGCAAGTGCAGCATCCCACAGCCCAGCTCCAAGACTCACCTTGCGTTTTGTCTCCTCAAACAGACTCATGAGGCTCTCCTTGGCTGTGAGGATGGGGTTGCTGGCAGCCAGGCTACGCATGTAATAGTAGACAGCATCCAGCTTCCTCCTCTGCAAAAAACACCACCAGGCTCAGACCTGCCACTCATTCTTGGATACTCAGAGCCAGGCTCCCACGTGCTTCTCCCTCCCTGCCCCCAGCCATGAAGGAAACGTGCTTCTGAACCCTGCAGTTCTGAACAGCTCTGCTTTAAACCAGCACCTCCAAGTGTTGGGAATGGGGAGATCCCTACCAGCTTCTGTGTCCCAGCATGATGCTTCCATTACCTGCTGTCACATCTGCCTTGAATCAAGTTTTCCTGCATGGCTGGAGTAGCCAGCACAACCGGAACCCAAGGAAGTCATGTGTACGTGTTGCTTAGAGCAGTGCCCACAGGTTCAGTGAAGGCGTGGCAAACAAAACCAGCACCCTGACAGATGGCTTTGAGCACAAAAATCTCATGCAAAAAGTGGGTTGTGTTTAAAGTTTAAAACATTTGCATTCTCAACAGCCCACAGAACAGTTCCTAAAATGCCTGAGGGAGTAGCGTGTATCTGACAAAGCTGCCTGAAGCCACAGCAGCTGGAATCCACACAGCCCATGCGCCATCAGCTTTTTTCTTTTTTTTTTTAAAAAAACATCTGAGCACTGCCCTAAACAATGCCTTTCTCCACCAGATGGAATCTCACAGCCACCCCAGAGGCTCTCCCTATGCCTGCACACCCTTGCATGATGGGATTCTTACCGTGTAGATGGCCAGAAGCGCCAGCTGGTTGTACGGGCGGCCGTTTTTGGGAGCAATTTGCTGAGCCTTCAGGTACCAGCTGGGGAAGGGAAGCGCCAGAGAGAAAGGGTTACTGAAAGGACATCAGGCTGCCTCCCTTGCTGTTCAGTGTGGGCATTCCTGTAGGGAACAGGCATTTTCCACAACAGCCCTCTGCCTGCAGGAGAGCACATCGACAGCAGGCTGTGCCCATCTTGGAGAGGGATGGGGCACAGGACAAGAAGGGGCAGACCCAGCTGCAGAAGGAAGCACCCTTGGCTCAGCCCAAAGATGAGTGTTTAGCCAGACCATCAAGCACTTGCTGTGTACAGCCCCACACACAGAGCACAGGCTGTTCAGGGAATGCTTCTCTCTCAGCCCCTTTTATCTCCATGGCAGCTGGGACCAAACCCTCCACACTCCTAAGCTGGTTCCCCTTACTTTTAAGATATTTAATCATAAGAGAAGAGGCACCCACTCAGTGGCAGTCCATTCATCCCTTCATTCTTCTATTTTCCCTCAATTACATTATCCCCTCTCCAGCTTCTATCATGCCACACGGACCCATTAACACTGCTCAGACGCATCATGAATCCTCTGTGCTCCCTCCAGCCTCCCCGAGATATCAGCACAGTCCACAGTGGCCACAGACCCCAAACCCAGCAGCTTTCTCTGCCCTCCAAACTCTCCAAACCTCCACAGACTTCACGGCTCCATCCCACATGCTGGGCTCACTTTCTCCCTATCCCCTCAGTCTTTGCTCCAATGAAAAACACCAGTGAGAGGAAGCAATAAGTGCCAGAACATATGGATGCATACGGGATCCTCTCCAGCATGAAAAAGCCACCAGAAAATACAACGGTCACTCTGCCAGCCTCAGCAGCCTAAACCCTCCCTGTTGCAGGACCAGCACAGACAACTTCCACACCAGATGGAGGACGACTGGGTCTGGTGGCTTGCTCTCTGGAACAGCAAAACAATCTCGGCTACAACTTTCAGCTTCGCAGGTGAAGGAGGAGTGGAAAGACTTTAAAAAGGAGAGGGAAGGTTTCTTTGGCTAGAGGCAAGCTCAAGGATGAAATGAGATCCATCCCTCCCAGCCAGAGGCAGAGCTGTGCTCCGTGCTGCCGTGAAGAGCACGGTACCCGTGTTCCTACCTGCGTGCCTTGCCGTAGTTCGCCGTGTCGTTCGCTTGTTCTCTGTACCGGCAAATGTCCCCTTGGCAAATCATGCACCGCTGGGCACTGATCAGCGCGTACTTCACCTGCAAAGGAGCACTCGGTCACTCACCTGGCACCTGCACTGCCCTGGCTCACCTGCACACCCAGCGAGCACACGGGGACTGCACAGAGCCAAGAGGAGGTCAGTGACACACCAAAGGTCTCACAGAAGGGCAGCAGAATGAAATCACAGGGCTCCACGGCACTGGTTCAGCATTCGCAGGGGCAAGTCAATCCCTAAACACCTCCTCTCTTACAACAACGTCCCAGCTCTCTCCAGAAGGGAGTTGTTCGGTCCGTGACCAATTTGAGGCCAGCTGTTAGATAAACACATTGCTCTGGGAATGGAGCTGGACTAAAATATCCTTTCCCAGCTGCCCCTCGCACCTGCACTCACAGCTCAGGGCAACATGGCAGGGAGGCAGCGCAACTGCCAGCTTTCCTTGTTCATTATTCTGGATCCCAAACAGAAATAAGAGATGTTCAATACCTAAGAAAAATCAGGGTGCCCTTGGACACCTCTTTCCCTTTATTAGCCCTGGTCACAGAGTTGATACAAAACAAATCCTTTGCAAAGGAAGATAAAAAATATTAATGCACCAGAGTTGGTTCAGCAAGTTCTCCAGCAGCTGAGAAAGACTCCCTGCAAACAAACTGACTCTGTATGGAGTACAGCTGCCTGTCTCTTGGCAAGGGCAGCACACTGAGTCCAGCATCTTGCAGAGGATCACCAGGATGAGAAGTTCCAGGTGGAAGCCAACCTACCATTTTCCGGAGAGGCTTACTGCGGATGGCCATCCCATCCATGTAGTCCTCTAGCTTGAACTGGTAGGACACCTGCAGCTTTTGGAGGAGGCCATCAAAAAAAGAAGAGCCCTGCAAAACACACATATACTTGCATGTTATGATCTTGCTGGTGACAAGCATAAAATCACCAAACCATCCCTGCCACGTGCAAGAAAGGAGGTCCCTCTCCTGAGGTTCGCGTTGTTTCTCTTCGGAACGCAACAAGGAGGTCGGGGGATCTCCCAAGCTTCAGAGATTTTCAAGACTGAGTTACCCAAAATCAAGACTGACCCGGACTAGTGTTTGCTGAGTCCTGCTTTGAGCAGGAGGTTGGACTAAAGGCCTCCAACTGTCCCTTCTCACCACCCTAATTTCATAAAGCACATCCTCTTGGGGCTGTCAGCCTATCTAGTACAAAGAGTAAACTGAGCTGCACAGTTTACCAAAACGACTTCTAAGCAGATTTGATAAAGATGGCACAAACATCTCCAGGAATGCTTCTGTTTATTTACACTTCTGTTTATTTACACTATTTAATTATTTAAATTATAATAAATATCCACCTGGACATGCACGTGCCACACTTAACCATAACCCATCTGAGCATTCTCCTTGGACAAGGATGACCTAAGGTACATGGAGGTATAAGGAGGATCAAGAAGACTAGTTGCCCCATTACACCATCCCATTCTAAACACCAGTCAATCCCACCCAAACTTCTGGTGGAATTTGAGGATGTTTCTCTCTTCTTACCTCATCCAGAAGCAGGAGCAGCTTGTTCCGAATTTCTTGGGCATTTACCCCCTGAGGGTCCTTGAGGAGCTGCCGGAATTTCTCGATCACCTGGTAGAACGCATTCTTCCACAGCAACTGGTCCACGTTCTGGGTATCGGAGAACTCGATATCCATCAGGATGCACCGCTCGTAGAGCTGCAGCATCTCCACCCTGCAGCAAAACACAGCCAGTCAACAGTGCAACAGCAACTGCCCGGGCTCCAGCTGCCAGGAAACATGTGCTGAACCACCTGCTGCTCACATCCAGCAGGCATGAGCTGTCAGCGGCACTACGGAAAACCATTGCTTCCACACCCGTCCCAAAGGGAGATGGGAGCTGCTGCACTCCAACAGCCTTTCTGCTCCAAGGGGGCAAGTCTGAAAGGACCATCTCCCCTGTACATGTGAATCAGAACGGATCAGGCTTAGGAAAGAGCAAGAAGCTTTGCTGTAGTCCTGCAACTGGAAACAGCAAGGCATAAGTGTTTCCTGATACCAACACAGGGAACACATGTGCTGCCAGGCTCTGCTCCTTCTAAGGACAAAGTCTGGGCCAGGAACAAACACACAATGAACAAGGGGGCAACAGAGGTCTTGCCATTAAAATGATCCCCACCTCCCTCCCTTCCATCCAACCAAAACACAGACCCCGCTTCCTCAAAAATGGACAAGCTGGGAACATCACACCCAACGGAAATAAAGGCCCAGAGTCCCAGAAATCTCACTAGCTACAGCCCTGCCTCGATGCTGGAGCAGAATTCCTCCCCCACATTTAATAAAGTAGTTGCAGGCTAGAAACAGCTCTGCAATATGTGGGACAAGTTTATGGCGAAGGGGATCCTCAGCTGTTCCTGCCTTGGCAGCCTTATTCCTTATAATGCTTCAAGTCCAGGAAACAGTATGACAGCGAAGGTGGCAAAGCCTGGAGTGAGGCCAGATGGCAAAGCCTGGAAGAGCCTGACAGGGTAAGAGAAGGATGCGTGGCAGGTTCCTGTTGAAAGCACAGAGCAAGGTTCTGCCATCCAACCCCATGCAGTCCCCAAACCCTGCACACACACACCTGGACAGCACAAACACCAAGAGAACCGGACATTTCTGCAGCTCGGTATCAGGGAAGAACCCACACACAGCTACACAACAGACTGGCAGCACACACTCACACACAGGCAGGGGACAAGGGACACTGCCAGCAGGGACAGGGCCAACCATGCTGATGCTCCCAGGGCAGGGTGGACTTCCTCAGGCCACAGCAGCACTGCACAGTGTTTCCTCTCCCTCTGGACAACAGCTCCAGGTGACGTCAGCACCTTGAGGAAGACCTGAAGCCTCCAGTGCTGCTTCAAGCACAGACATATCCCACCCTGTGGTCTACAGTGCAAGTCCCCAAAACACAGAACAAGCCCTGAAATGAGCTCACCTGCTAGATCTGCTGCCAGTCAGCTCTGAAAATAAGTCTCCAGAGGAGCCCTGGAGACACAGAGGTCACAAGCACACGTGAAAGATGCCAAGTAGACACTTGCTACAGCCACGTTAACTACCCTCCAGAGCACCAGTGTCACTTCTCACTGGCCTGGCATCATCAGGCTACTCCCACTGGATCATCACAGTGTTGAGAGGCATCAAGAGCAAAACTACACAGCATTTGAAAGGCACTGCCATTGTCACACAGCACCAGAAACCCACGAAATGCTTCCTGAGCACACGCTGAAGCCCACAACATGATCCTGACAGCAGATAACCAAGGACAGGTGAAAAAGAAGAAGTCTGACAGCAAACACCATGAGCACGTGAAAGCAATGGAACTGAGAGATCGGCTCCAGTAAGAGCAAGAAGAACCCAAAATCTGCAGCAAGTGCTTGTCCTGCTCCTCTGTGTCTCTGCAACACTGGAAAGGCATTCACCAAGCAGAAGAAGCCATGGCTTAGCTTCCAGCTCAGGTAAATGACGTCCTCACCAACAGTCTCCTTCTGACGCCCGCACACCACTGGCACACAAACAGACCCAGCACATCAAAAACCAGCAACCCACTGTCCCATCTCCCAGTCTCTGAGACAGATCCCCAGTATACCAGATCGCCAAGGAGACACCATTCTCTGGTATTCCACCCTGGAAAGGACTCGGTCCCACAGCCCTCTCAAGCACAAACCTCAGCTGGGCCATCTTCTCCAGCCCCTCGGGGCTGATGCGGTCTCTGGAAAGGAGGTTGCTGAGCTGCTGCTCCTGGTTCCCAGCCTCACGCAGGAGTTTGCTGAGCTCCTGCTGCTGCATGTTCCTCATCTGCTGCTCCATCTCGGGGCTCAGAGGAGTGGGGGGGAGTGGGCCACACAGGTACTGCCCCGCCTGGCCGGGGTACCCAGGGTAATAGGCTCCTGGGTACACACCGTTGGTTGGACCCATGGGATACTGCAGGGAATACCCGCCATACGGATACTGGGGGCCTTGGCTGGAGCCCCGAGGGTAATAGTAGGGGTTGTCAGAGTTTTGGAATTTATAGTAGGAGGACTGGCTCTGCCGGGCTTCCCCCCAGGAGGTGGGGCTCACTTCATCGTCCGTGTCTAGGAAGTGGAGCTGGGCGGTCTGGCTCTTGAGGGCGGGTTTTTGGTCCGGGTTGTTTGGGTCCCACAGCCTGCGAGCGGTGCCGCCTCGGCCCCGGCTCCGGGAACCTTTGCTGCCAGCCCCGCCGAGCAGGAGCCTGGGCCCAGGGTGACTGGCTTCGGGGGCACCCGTGGTGCTGGCAGAGAGGTCCGTGTTGGCAGGCAGGAATAGAATCCCACGGCCCCTCCCTTGGGGCTCCCTGCTCTGGCTCCTTGGCTCCAAAGCCTCTGAGTCTTTGCAACCAGCAGATGCCTTCAGAGACTTTTTATTATCTGTATCTGCCAGACTGACATCCCTGTTCATAGTCCTGCTGTCAAATGTGACTCGAAAGGGTCCCTTCGCTTCCCTGCCATTGCTGCTCCATTCGCTCTCACTCCTGGAACCTCGACTCTGCTCCGAATGCTTCCTCCTGTCCGAGTTCCTGCTGGAGACGTATGCTTCCGCCTCATCGAATCTGTCATCATCCAAGGAGTCAGTGGAGGACACAGAGAGCTGCTTCCTAGGACGTATTCTTTCCCTGGCACGCTCCTGCCGCCTCTCCACCCCATCCACGAGCAGGGCTCCATCTACGCTGTTGCTGCTTCCAGCTGAGCTCGTGCTGCAGGTGCGGTACCGGCTCCGGCGCTTGTCCGTGCGGGAATATCGCTTGGTAGAGCCCAGCTTCCCCTGCATCCCCTCATCGCCTGCTCGCCTCAACCTGTCGCCTCGCTCTGCTCGTCTTCCTTTTTCTCCCCTTGAGGCTTTCACTCCTTCCCCTGCCTGGCTTCCCTCTCTGTCCTCCTTGCTTGGTTTAATTTTCCTGTTACTGTCTTTTCCAGCGCTTTTCTCAGTCTCTTCACCCCTCTCGAGTTTCAGCTGCTCCATCTTGCCGGTGGCTTCCTCGGCCGCCAACCGCAAGGACGGTTCTTTAGCGGCTGAATGCAGGCGCTTCCCAGGCTGGTAGATCTGCTGGTCCGGTTTCTTGGTTCTCCTGGGGGTCTTGGAACACCACTCATCTGCAGTGGGCTGCTTGGACAAGCTCTCCTGGCTCTGCAGGCCACCTTTGGTCTCTGTCTCTTCCTTTTCCTGAAAAGGGCCGTTCTGCCTGGGGCCATCGCTTTTGCCAAAATCCTCCATGGCTGGAGCCCCTGCTCCCACAGACTCCCCAGCACGTTCCTCCTTGCCCTCCTCAGCTCTGCTCCTCTCCTTCTCTGATGCCTCCTGCTTCAACGGCACCAGTTTGCTCCTCAGTCTGGAGAGGCCAGGCTTGTAAATCTCCTGGTCTGGGCGCCTGTTGTCCTTGCGGTGCCTCGGCTCCTTCACCTCCTTCATGTTTTCTGGGGGAAAACAGACAGAAGAAAGTTATTCCCACCACAAACAAGCCAGGGACCAAAAAATATAGCCACAAACATTCCAGGAGAAATATTAAGTAAAGGCAAAGAGCCTACCACCCTCAGGGCAGGTCTAGGAGAACTGAGCTGAAAACCTGAGTAAATGTTTACAGGAAATCACAGAGTAAGAGTAGAAAGTGAAAAACTCTTAACAAAGCCGACCAAATCCTTGGCCTGATTCATTTACAAAACACATCCTGCAACAGGTTTTTCCTCAAAGCACCAACAAGCGACAGATAAAGACAACATAAGACTTGAGCACGTGTACACAGGGAGTAAAGTTTTATCATAAAGGTTCAGCAGCAGTTGGTGCAGGGGCTGCCCTCCCCAGCAGCCCCTGCTCTGCCAACTGACCGCTTGAGCCAAAGACGCGTTTCCCCCCCCTTGGTTACAACTCGGTAACGTTTCTCTGCTCCTCCCTCAACCGTATTTACGCAAAAACTCGTTAGGGAGCCCACCCCGGAGCATGCACGGTTAAACGATCCCCCGAAGCAGGGCTGCTCCTCAACTTTCCCCGCTGCCCGTAACTCGCAGCAGAACCTCCGCCGATACCGGGGGCTGGGCCCCGGGAATCCCCGTGGGGCCGGGACAGACTGGCAAAGCCCCCCGCGGACCCAGCGCGCCGGCCGCTGTGCGCTCCCACCCGGGACACCCCCACGTCCGCCCCGACCCCAACCCCAACCGCAGCGAGGGGCCGGTGAGGAGGGGAGGGGAAGGCCCGGCCGCGGCTCGCGGGTGCCCCCCGGGCGCCACTCACCT